>JAKCPI010005305.1:0-116721 GCA_023213315.1 Euborellia annulipes | reverse complement strand
GCTTTCTTGCCCTTACAATAAGTAATTAATAATTTAAGATTAAAACAACCACAATAGATTTAAAAATAAAAACCCATCTTCATTTTTTTTTTTTTTAATCTTCCTTGTTCACATTAAATTTCGCCATACAAGTTTATCCTTTTCAGGAATTCAAATAATTTATTTCCATTGGATTTAAGGCTCTCTCATTTTTACCCTTTTATTAATAAATAAAAATAATTGATTTTTGAATTTTAATTAAAATCGTTGGAGCGAATTATGAGTAAATCGAAAAAAACTGAAAAAGTGCATTAGTAAAGTACTAGAGTACTCTTTGGTCGATTTTGTTCAAAAGCTTCGTGTCACGTCCCAGGGGGTGCCTAACTTAAATATAAAATTTCAACTTCCCAGCTCTTTTCGTTCTTGTGATATTTTCTTCACAGACAGACCATGTCGCGAAAACCACTTTTTTGGATTCAGGGGACTCAAAACGTGTATATCCATCAAAATCTCGACATCGATTTTTGTGAATCCAATACTTTCTCTCTATATATATTATAGGCAAGAGAAATTAAAAAACAGCGAGAACTTAATCATTTCTATCTATTTTTATACAATTGACAAATCAAGAAGCGATGTAATGTAATATTTTTCGAATTACGTTTGTTTTCAAGATCTTATTTTTTTTTTTTAGGTCGTAGTGAATGAACAAACATTATCTTGAAGAAGAAAGAAAGGAAGAAGGCATCGTTTCTTCAATGGTCAAGACCAGAAGAGATTTTAGGACACAAACAACGAACAGCGTTGATTTACGATCTGGCAATGTTACAAACACGTGTGATTAATGCCAGAGAGTGAAAACAACTCCCACACCCGGCGGCCGATTCGTCAATGCCCCGAACAATCGTCTCACACCAGAAACACCTATGGACCAGAGACGGGTTCATTACACATTCATTAATCAGCTAATTATGATTCGATTTTATTTTCAAACAGCCGAAGGAACTAACGGATCAATCGCCGGGGGTGTTTGAATCAATTCTTGGCACAAGCAGCAAATCAATTGATTGATGTGTAGCGAGGGCATTTAGTATATATGTGCTATCTATGACCGACCGACCAGCCAACCAACAAACCAAAGCCAATATGTTAGAGACGAACGGTTTATTTGCGCCAATAAACCAAATGTCTTCGACACCCATCGAGAGTCAAATTGAATTCCACCTACAAAGTTTTAATTAAGTTCCTCCCCGGTGAAACTTGCTGAATAATTTTCTATGGATCGGTTACTCCACAAATAATCCAATTTGCCACACTATATTGGAGAGGAAAAAAAAAGATCAAGATTGCTAATTAATTGAATATTAGTTTAAAATGACAACGCTCTCTCTCTCAAAGACATCCAGAAAATTGTATTATATAATGCGCCTAGACTGGCAAAGAGAATTAAATTTTATATTTCTAGATAGGGTATAAAATAAAATTTTCTACAAATTAGAAAAAAAAAACCATAAAATTTCGTTATTACAGCGGGCGCTGGAGGTAGTTGAGTAGTGCAAAATTTGAGGACCGAATTCTGACAATGGATTTGGGCTAAGAATAGCTCCCAGAATAAGGATCCGGATCTTGCCGGGCCAATTTTTGGTCCAATTTTTTTTACCCCCACCCCATAGGAAATCAATGGAGTGCATGCTAAGATGATGTGAAGATTTGCAATTATGGTCAAATTCGAGTACTTAAAACCTCAAACAATGAAAAAACTGTCTTGTCAGCAACTGAGGGGATCCTCTAGAGTCCCTGGAGAAGTACTATCTTGCCACTCAGTTGTGGTGGTCTCTCTAACCCCTTCATCTCTTTCTCTCTTTGTTACGTAAATTCTAAATATACGGCTTTTAACACCATGCCAAATTGTGGGACCGAATTATGCTCATAATCCACTAGCTGGTATCCCAATCAATGAAAATACTATCTTGCCGTCAGCTGCGGTGGTCTCCTCTAACCCCTTTCACTTCTCTTCTCTCTCTTGTTATAAATTTAAATATATGCGGCTTTATAAATTATGCGGACCGGCAATTATATTCATAATCCACTAGCTGGTATCCCAATCAATGAAAAATACTATCTTGCGCCAGCTGCGGTGGTCCTCTCTAACCCCTTTACCTTCTTTCTCTCTCTTGTTATAAATTTAAATATACGGCTTTAACATCATGCCAAATTGTAGGGGACCGGCAATTATGTTCAGCTGGTAATCCCAATCAATGAAAAATGCTATCTTGTCGCTAGCGGTGGTCTCTACACCCCTTTACCTCATTCTCTCTTTGTTATAAATTTAAATATACGGCTTTAACATCATGCCAAATTGTGGGACCGGTTCATAATCCACTAGCTGGTATCCCAATCAATGAAAAATACTCATCTTGCCACCAGCTGTGGTGGTCTCTCTAACCCTCTTCATCTTCTTCTCTCTTTGTTATAAATTTAAATGTCGGCTTTAACATCATGCCAAATTGAGGACCGGCAATTATGTTCATAATCCACTACCTGGTATCCCAATCATGAACAATACTTGCTGCCAGCTGCGGTCCTTAACCTCTTCACCTCTTTCTCTCCCTTTATTATACATTTAGATGTACTGTCTTAAAACCATGCCAAATTGTGGGGACCGGCAATTATGCTCATAATCTACTACCTGGTGTATTTATAATAAAGGGAGATAAAAGAGGTGAAGAGGTTAGAGGGGACCACCACAACTGGTGGCAAGATAGTATTTTTCATTGATTGGAGCACCAGGTAGTGGATTATGAGCATAATTGCCGGTCCCCACAATTTGGCATGATGTTAAGGCCGTATATTTAAATTTATAACAGAGAGAGATAAAAGACGTGAAGGGGTTAAAGGGGACCACCGCAGTTGGCGGCAAGATAGTATTTTTCATTGATTGGGATACCAGCTAGTGGATTATGAGCATAATTGCCGGTCCCCACAATTTGGCATGATGTTAAGGCCGTATATTTAAATTTATAACAGAGAGAGATAAAAGACGTGAAGGGGTTAAAGGGGACCACCGCAGTTGGCGGCAAGATAGTATTTTTCATTGATTGGGATACCAGCTAGTGGATTATGAGCATAATTGCCGGTCCCCACAATTTGGCATGATGTTAAGGCCGTATATTTAAATTTATAACAGAGAGAGATAAAAGACGTGAAGGGGTTAAAGGGGACCACCGCAGTTGGCGGCAAGATAGTATTTTTCATTGATTGGGATACCAGCTAGAGTTGAGTATGCAAAATTTGAGGACCGAATTCTGACAATGGATTTGGGCTAAGAATAGCTCCCAGAATAAGGATCCGGATCTTGCCGGGCCAATTTTTGGTCCAATTTTTTTTTTACCCCCACCCCATAGGAAATCAATGGAGTGCATGCTAAGATGATGTGAAGATTTGCAATTATGGTCAAATTCGAGTACTTAAAACCTCAAACAATGAAAAAACTGTCTTGTCAGCAACTGAGGGGATCCTCTAGAGTCCCCTGAGAAGTACTATCTTGCCACCTAGTTGTGGTGGTCCCCTCTAACCCCTTCATCTCTTTTCTCTCTCTTTGTTATAAATTTAAATATACGGCTTTAACATCATGCCAAATTGTAGGGACCGGCAATTATGTTCATAATCCACTAGCTGGTATCCCAATCAATGAAAAATACTATCCTTGCCGCCAGCTGCGGTGGTCCTCTCTACCCCTTCACCTCTTCTTCTCTCCCTTTATTATACATTTAGATGTACTGTCTTAAAACCATGCCAAATTGTGGGGGACCGGCAATTATGCTCATAATCTACTACCTGGTGTATTTATAATAAAGGGAGATAAAAGAGGTGAAGAGGTTAGAGGGGACCACCACAACTGGTGGCAAGATAGTATTTTTCATTGATTGGAGCACCAGGTAGTGGATTATGAGCATAATTGCCGGTCCCCACAATTTGGCATGATGTTAAGGCCGTATATTTAAATTTATAACAGAGAGAGAGAAAAGAGGTAAAGGGGTTAGAGGGGACCACCGCAGCTGGCGGCAAGATAGTATTTTTCATTGATTGGGATACCAGCTAGTGGATTATGAACATAATTGCCGGTCCCCACAATTTGGCATGATGTTAAAGCCGTATATTTAAATTTATAACAAAGAGAGAGAAAAGAGATGAAGGGGTTAGAGGGGGACCACCACAACTGGTGGCAAGATAGTACTTCTCAGGGGACTCTAGAGGATCCCCTCAGTTGCTGACAAGACAGTTTTTTCATTGTTTGAGGTTTTAAGTACTCGAATTTGACCATAATTGCAAATCTTCACATCATCTTAGCATGCACTCCATTGATTTCCTATGGGGTGGGGGTAAAAAAAAAAATTGGACCAAAAATTGGCCCGGCAAGATCCGATCCTTATTCTGGGAGCTATTCTTAGCCCAAATCCATTGTCAGAATTCGGTCCTCAAATTTTGCATACTCAACTACCTCCAGCGCCTGGTCTATATAGAAATCCTAAAAAAAAACAATTATTTGTTCAATGTTCATAAAAAAAATTAAACAAAATATTTATACAAAAATTTAAAAATTTGATAAATTTTATTTTATTAGGATTAGCATTCCAACATATTAATGGATCATAACTTCACATTTGAATTTTGGTAAATAAAATTGATAAAAAAAATTTTTCTTTGAAAAAAATTCTAAGTTTACAGCCGGAATTGGTCCGGTATGCGACCTACACTTGTATTTTTTTTTTTCCTTTTTTTTTTTGAAAAAAAATTCTAAGTTTACAGCCGGAATTGGTCCGGTATGCGACCTACACTTGTATTTTTTTTTTCTTTTTTTTTTTGAAAAAAAATTCTAAGTTTACAGCCGGAATTGGTCCGGTATGCGACCTACACTTGTATTTTTTTTTTCTTTTTTTTTTGAAAAAAAATTCTAAGTTTACAGCCGGAATAGGTCCGGTATGCGACCTACACTTGTATTTTTTTTTTTTTTTTTTTTTTGAAAAAAATTCTAAGTTTACAGCCGGAATAGGTCCGGTATGCGACCTACACTTGTATTTTTTTTTTTTTTTTTTTTTGAAAAAAATTCTAAGTTTACAGCCGGAATAGGTCCGCTATGCGACCTACACTTGTGTATTTTTTAAATATATTTTTAATAATTTCCAAAACCCTTGAAAAAGAGAAATAAATAATTTGAAAAAAAAAATTAACATTTTTTTAAAAATATTCTATCTCTAAGCCGTATGAGGAACTGAAAAAATACTTTGAAAATACAAAAATATTTTTTTGAAAAAAATTCTAAGTGTATGTCTGGAATAGGTCGGGGCGGGACATCTTATGTACATACATGATTGGACGTATCCGCCATGTTAGCCCGTTTTACTTACCATTTAGGTCCAGGTACGTCTTGGCCGTAAACTGGAACTAAACGGTAGGTACATAAGACGAAGTGTGCTATCTGGGTATAGTTAGACCATATGTTATAAAGTCATATCATACGTATTAAGGGTTTATACACTTTTACATTCAATTGTCATTTATACGTATATTTTATTAACTTTTATTTTATTTCGATATCGTATTCAAATCAGATGCTAATTTGTACTTGTCATATACGTATTTCACACGCTTGAGAATGGGGTCCTTTGATGGCTCTCCAGTTCATTCACTCGGGTGCTTTTGCACAGACATGGATCACGCAAATTAAGCCAAAGTTCTGCAGGGCATTTCGCCTATTCATCAAAGCAGGACCCCAGATGGGCTCTATTTCCATTGCAACCCTTTACCTCTCCCTCCCTTCTCTATGGCTTTTATGCGTGCCCAGGCCTAAGCATAACTTCTAAACCAATTTATCAACAGCCTAATTAGAATAGGCATTTTTCTCTATATATCAAGACCACCCTATTTGTATTATTTCTTTTACTATTACTTCATACTGATTAATTCTGTACCTTTTTATTACCAGAATCGGATAGAAATTTAGGAGCCTAGAGCACTCAAATGCAAACGTTTTTTTTTTTTTTGTTGGGTCAATTTATAAATATATCAAATGTACAAAACAAATTGGGCTTTAGAGGTAGAAGTCTAATCTCTTGTTCTAGGATTACTTTCCCCTTCTGAATGACAAAACTTTAAATTATTATTACTGACACTTAATTTGATCTAAGTACTGAAAATGTCCTTAAAAACATTTTTTTTTTTTTTTTGTACTGTTTGTATAAAACTGGGCAGGTTTATAGCGGAATAAAATAGTTTTAATTTCGATAATATACAATAGCTCTGGTTTTATTGCTTAATCAAAATTTTAAATTTTTTTTCAATTAAAATTAACTAACTTATCGCCAAGAAAAAATTGAGATATGATTCCAAAAAAAAATTTCTATATTATTATTTAATTGCACAATGAGACTCTGAGTAATTTCTATTTTAAATTGCGTTCATGATCCTATCAGTTCTCGTCAACTACTTATATCCTTCTTTGTATTAATTAACCATTAAACTTTATTTAACCAACTTTAATTTATGTCCCGGATTGAATTGAAAAATTTCTAATATTAAAAAAAATTTTGTTTTTCAATGAAATTTTTACCTCATTTGGTTACTTACATTCCTTTCACCATTTTATCCATATTTATTTTTAAAAATATAATAAAATTTATTCCTTTTTTTAACTTCCTTGATTAAAACTTCTGATATCTAAAAAATAAAATAATACATTTCTAAATATAGTAAAGTTTTTGACAAAATTTTATTTTAATTTCTTGTTTTACATATTAGCAAATTAGCAGCTTACTTGTAATAATCCATCATAGAGGAGGGGTGACTTTTTTAAATGCAAGGCCATATACAATACATTCCCCTATCAATTGATGAAAGGAATTTTCGGACTCTTTAAGTAAAACTCAAAGCAACTCGATTATCCAGATCTCATTCATCCGGAATCTCAACTATTAGACGAGGAACCAAGTTTTTTTAAAACTTTTTCCTGAATTTTTTAACTTTTTAATTAGATTAAAATTAATAAATTAATTTAATAAAAGATTTTAATTTGAGAATTAACCCTAGTCCAGATAATTAATAGAGAAAAAATCTGGTGTGACTGATTTCGCACCAGATTTTTTTTGTCGGCATATATTTAGTTTCCACCAATATATTAGAATTCAAGTTGTAAATTTTATAAACATGGAAAAATATTTATATTTTGTTACCATGATATCCTATCTAAAAAAAAAAAAATTATTATTTTAGTTCTTATATAGGTATTTTATCATAAAAGTTTCTAATTGAAATTAATATCTTTAAAGACTATAAGAAATTTTAAGATATAAAATAAAAATAACTTTTGATTTTAAAGAATTAAATTTTTTTTTTTTTAAGTCAAACATGTACATAGAACAACTTTTCCAATTAATGCGTTAAGTCAAGAAAGTCTATAAATTATATTTTTTTCTTCTCTCCGAAGATGTTTTTAATGGCGATGTCGGTGACTCTGCATCGCAGGTTCAATGGTCGCCGGGCGTTTTCCGGTCGAAGGAGTCACGTATTTTGGAAAAGAGCCATTCGATTCTGAGGACGATAATTCTTATTTAATTAGGGATGCTTAGAGAATGAAACGATAAGCATTTGGAAAACGACTTTTGGGGCTGGCACCTATTATTAAATTAGCCTACTCATTTAATTATAGATAGGTATATTAAAAATTTTTTCTTACGATTTCTAAATTTTTTACTTTCTCTTACCTATGTATATATGTAATATATATATAGAGAGAAAGTATTGGATTCATGTCAAAAATTCGATGTCGAGATTTTGATGGATCTTCACGTTTTGAGGTCCCCTGAATCCAAAAAAGTGGTTTTCGCGACATGGTCTGTCTGTGTGTGTGTGTGTGTGTGTGTTCTGTCTGTGTGTCTGTGAACAAAATATCTCAAGAACGAAAAGAGCTAGGAAGTTGAAATTTTATATTTAAGTTAGGCACCCCCATGGGACGTGACACGAAGCTTTTGAACAAAATCGACCAAAAAGTACTAGTACTTTACTGATGCACTTTTTCAGTTTTTTTCGATTTTCTCAAAATTTGCTCCAACGATTTTTTTAAAATTCAAAAATCAATTATTTTTTAGATCCTCTATAAAATGTATATTCTCATTTTGTGATTGAAATCTTCTGAAGACCACTTTACTCTTGTACTCCATAGAAAAGATAGGAGAAATGGTTGCCATGGTATCAAAATATAAATATTTTCCCATACTTATAAATTTTACATCTTGAATTCAATTGTACCCTACTGTCGGAAACTAAATACATGTCGACACAAAAAATCTGGTGTGACAAGCACAGTACACAACTTTCGATTACCGAAGGTAAGAGAAAGTTGTGTGCTGTGCGCCAGTCACACCAGATTTTTTATTTTTAAATATATAAATATTCCAAACCCAGTTTGTGTAAAAGGGCGAATTTAAATGCAAAATAAATTGAAATAAAATCTTGTGGTCTATTAAAAAAATTTTTTTTCAAGACCTTAATAACTAATAACAGCCACTTTATTTTTTCAAATTCATAACTAATAAGAGAAAAATATAAATTTTTTTTAAAGTAAATGATTTATACGCTGAACTATTCAGTGAAATTCCCTTTGGTTTTAAATTCTTTTAAAATTTATTTTTCTTTCTCTATAAGATGTATTATTTGTAGATGTAGGGCTGACTTGACAACGTTTGTAAAATATGAATGAAATTGAGTACATAGGAGAAAGAAACACGAACTTCGAAACTGGTAGGGAAGACAGTGTGAGATAAATTTTTAAAATGGGTAAAAACACTTGAATTATAAATATTTTTTCACCACTGAAAATTTAATTAACAAATGTTATTTTTCAAAATTCATTAATTTTATATATTTTTACTTTCTCTTACCTATATGTATATGTTAATATATAGGTATATGTATATAGATATATATTATATAATAAGATATACTCATTTTTAGGTCCCCTGAATTAAAAAAAGAGGTTTTTTGTGTATGTGTGTGTCTGTCTGTGAACAAAATATCTCAACAACAGAGCTACAAGGCTGAAATTTTGTATTTATGCTTTTAAACAAAAACTAAAAAGTTCTAGTACTTTACTGACGTACTTTTTTAGTTTTTTTTTTGATTTTCTCAAAATACGCTCAGATTAAAATTCAAAAATCCATTATTTTTTTAAATGATCTTTAAAATATTCTCATTTTGCTCTCAAAATTGTTTGAAAACCACTTTACTCTTGTATTTCATAAGAAAGATAGGAGAAATAGTTGTGCCATGGTAACAAAATATAAATATTTTTTTATGTTTATAAATTTTACATCTTGCATTTTAATATATCGGAGGGAACTAAATATATGTCGACACAAAAAATCTGGTGCGACCAGTCACACCAGTTTTTTTATTTGGTAACCCTTGTACTACCTAAAAAACTAGCCTCCCCTACCACATTATATACTATAGAAAGCATTCTCAATAAAAAAGTTCAAAATAACTTTGGACCTAGATCGTTGTGGGGACTAAATTACATTTTTCATTCATTTCTCAGGTTAACTATTGCAGTACATTATCTTTAAAAAAAAGTAACCCATTAAAAGAATTTCACTTTTTCGTTCCTTTATATATTAAAAGCAATTAGAAATTTCATTTTAAATGAAAATTTAAATTCATCACCTATTTTGAAATCATTAACTAAATTTGTTTCAATTTGATTATTTTCGAAAGGTTATTTTCTATTTTTTTAATTCTATCTCTAGTAGTCAATTACATTTTATATTTAGCATTAAAAGATATTAAAAGACAGTTATTTCTAAAGCTCTTTTAAGATGTTCCCATTAATCAAATGGATTAAAATCCAAGGCACTCGAAACTCGATAAAGGACAGATAGAAATAGAAGACTCGACCTATTGCCACAATTAGGTGAATGTATCTCTAGGACTGACAGATAGAGAGAGAGAGAGAGAGAGAGAGAGCGCGGGCTTCCGGCTGTGTCATACATGTCCTGGACATTTGAATGCATGTAGCGAAGTGTAGCTAACATCTCGTATAGTCATCCTGTATGCTATAACTTATTGGTAGGCAGCCAGTCGGCCGGGTTGGCAATCGCTGCTGGTATTGACATTGATTCGACTATTCATAGCTGCCAGCAGGAGGTTATATAATATATAACCCTAATAGCGAAGCCGTCTGATTGTTAACAAACTCGGAATATTTCTTTTTAATAATAATAATTTTAATCGGGATCTATATTAATATTTAGGTAACTAAATTAAATCAGAAATAACTTTATCTTACTATAATTCAAAATTTTATGATTCCGAAACGACCCCCCCCCCTGAGTGGTATGAAGGTGCTCTCTCTATCCTCTGAAATTATCACTTTTACATTTTTTTACTTAAACTTTAAAATAAATAAATATACCAATGAATTCTGTGGCTGTGTAATTGCAGAATAGTGAAAGGAGCAGGAGCATCCAAAAACAAAAGGCTCCGATTGTTCAACAATTTATTGAGACGTTTCGGGTTAATTTCCTAGTGCCATCTTCAGTCTTTCAACACATTATGGTTCCCGGAATTAATTATAGGGTCACAATACATGTATATCAATTGTATCATGTGTAAAAATTGAACGCAAAGTTCTCTCTCGCTTTGAGAATTATATCAATTTTTTTGAAGAAATAAAATGGCTGTTGTATTTAAACAATACATGAAAGGAGCAGGCAGCCAAGTAATTAGTCTCGATGAAATAAAACTCTCTGTTAAGGAAACAGTTTCGGCTTTAATTAGATAAAGCCATCTTCAGTCCAGTTATTGAGCTGAAATTTTTATATTTTATAAAATACTTTCAGCTCAATAATTGGACTTAAAGTGGCCTTATCTAATTTAAGCAGAAACTGTTTCCAGGGAGTTTTAATTTGTGGAGATTAATTACCTGTCTACTTCTTTCATCTATTGATCATTTAATTTAATGATATACATGTATGGTGTCCTTATAACTACTAAATGTTAAATAAATACAATTAATCTTTAAGTTCGATTCAAAATATGTATGTAAAATTTATTTTAATGTTTATCATCAAATCTAAATGGAGTCAAGCAAGCATGATACATGTACAAGGAGAAAGATTACAATTCAAAAATATTTTATAAATTTAAGAGACGAATTTTTTTCTTCCTTACTCTGAAGTCCAGGAAGGCGAAACTCCCATAACTACGTGAAGAGCTTACGGAATGCAAGTTTATAATAAAAAAAAATCTATCATAAAAAAAAAAATGCAGCAGAGCTAGCTAGTATCTCTACTTGTATCTAATAAAATATTTGAGATTTCATTTTATTAAAAAGAAAAAAAAATCTATGTCAAGTAAGGAAATTTAATGATATCTATATGCATCTTCCTCTGAATTTATGATTTAACATGATAAAAAAAAAAAAAAAAATAGGTCTACAATAATTCAGAAATAAACTTTCCCTTATTAACCTTTTTAGTTTTTTGAAAATCCATCGTAGTTAACCTTAATAATTTAACTAAATCTCATCTCCACGTGGCTGAGAGGTCAGAGATGTTGACAAATGTCAATATTGATAATCTAAAAACCAAGGGGGAGTGCTACATGGCGTAAGATGCCGAAAAGACTGAATGTCAGACAAGGGCGGATACAAGGAGGGGGGGGGTAAAGGGGGGTGATTACCCCCCTGAGGTTTGAAAAAACAAACAAACTTTTTTTCGAAAAAAATGTATTTTTAATGTAAAATTTTAAAAATTTGATTTATATTTATATTCTGGCAAAGAAGTACAGAATACGCCTTTAAATTACCGAAATTAAGAAAAAAATGTGTGCTGTGCGACCAGTCACTTCAGATTACCCCCCCCCCCCCCGAGAAACACCTCTGGATCCGCCACTGATGTCAGATTTATATTGATGATGGGCTAAACAGCAGAAAGTATCAATCCCAGTCTAGACTAGAGATTCCGGGTTCCTTTCCAGGGAATGTTTTATAATATCCCATACAATACATAAATCTTAGTAGTTATTAATCTTTATGTCAGAAAAAAGTTTCATTAAGGTCTACTACCAAATTTATTTTTTTCAAATCGAGGTTATTAAGATAAAATTCACTTTTCAAACAGATGCTTTTAGACTTGAAAATATCTTTATTTTCCTTTGACGTAAAACTCCTGAGGATTCAAGTCAGGCCCTTCAAGTTATTTTTATAAAGTCTTTTGAAATCTATATCTCTTTTGGAAAATGAAAACCCCAAGATCCATTTCCTGGTTCAATGACTGACTAGCAATTGGTTTGTTTACTTTTTAAGGCATTTGTTCGCTTCAATTGCTATCGTTTGCTACGCTAATGAGTCCTGAGCACAAGTAGTTATGTTTTAGACTTACTCTAATCAGCTACTCTACACAGAGGAGGGGGGAGGGGTTCAGGATCAATCCTTCAGAGAAAAGAGAAAAAATCGACTCACGGGCGATCAAAATTTTTTTGGCTATAGTTGAATCATAATTACATTAGGTAAAATTTATCAAAAACACTAGGATAAATGTTTCAATAAATTTAGTAGTAAAAAAAAAATATTTTTTTCATAGTTTCGTTTGCAAATTACATACTTTTTTTTGGAATTCAATGCAAATTACTTTACATCACATTTTGACATGTTTAATGAAAAGCCCTTATTAGCAAAATTTTGCCCAACTAATAAAACTTTTTAGAGCTCATAATATAAAGGAGCAAAGTTGAACTTAGGTTTATTTTAATGTACAGTTGAATATTTACTCATCTATTATTGAACATCCCATTGTCAGATATCAAACATTTATTTTAAGAGCCTTAGACAGTCCGATAATTTTATTTAAGCCATTTGGATACCAGATCTCTTAAATATAAATGCCTGAACCCCCATATATATATATATATTACTTACAACGGTTATCGTCTAAAGTCTTAAATGGCCTGAGTTGCCGAAAAGTCTGTGAATGTGAGTGTGAATGAGAAAAAAGTGTGAATGTTTAAAAAAAAAAAGAAAAAAAAGAGCCTTAGAACAAGATTCCCCGAAAAGCGAGAGAATTTTTTCTGGTTTGTAATTGTAGTTAATTATTATTTATGCCTAATTACCATATTTAAAATTATTGAAAACAATTCTTAACTGCTTACTCTTAACTTAGAAGTTGAATCACTCAATTTTCTATATTAGACATTTGGCACTACCACCTATATTTAAATCGATATAGAATGGAATTTTCAAAATAAAAACTCTAATAAAATTTAAATAAAATATTAGGTATCCTTTTTTTTATATTAATATTCTAAATTGATTGATTTATTCTAATTTATTTATTTATTTTTTTATTTATTTATTATAATGATCTTGGCACCATATTCTAATTTATTAAATTTTTCTATAGTATATAGAAAAATTTATCTGAAACATTTCTATAGAAATGTTGCAAATAAATATGTCATTTATTCAAGCACTTGATGGTCGTTGTCCGCCCATTCATTTCGAGGGTGGAATTAACGCTTGAGGGTGATTTCTTCGGTGGTAGTGATGAATCATTGCAAATAAAGACCAGCATTATTCACCCTCGCCAACACAAATGGGGCCTAATGTAACAAATGTGTAAATTTGAAAAAATTCAATTTGTGGATTATTTCTAAAAAATACTAAACTCATTAGTTTAACTAACTCTTTTGGGATTAATAATAATTGAATTTTACAATTTTTCTATACTATTCATACGTATACTCGAATTTGACGTTTTAATTAGTAGCAGTCCAATAAATATAATGAAATGATGTTACAATAAAGATCTCACGTCACTGCAAATTACAGATCTCTACTTTAATTCGTAAGCTCTTTATGATAGAAAGTAAGAGAAAAATTACCGAAAAGTATTTTTTATACTGTACTGTACCAGCGCTCGAAACATTGATTGTAAAAATAAATAAAATTTTTATTTATTTAATCCCTTTGACTGATTTTTTATCTTCACAATTCTTAATCCATAGCCACTAAATAAACTAACGCTTTATTAAAATTCCATTTTATTTTTAACTTCAATTCTTACTATATATGGTAACAAAGACCAATGAACTTTTTGATTTTATATCTTGTCTTAAATGTTTGTTTCGCTAGTGATAAAAAAATTCACTCAACCTTCAAAATCTAAATATCAGCCTATGCAAATGGAGTACATAATTAGCAAATATGACAAAGCAAAGTCCCGAGGCGAGAAATAGGTCATTTATAAAGGATATTTAGATTGGCTGGCCGTGGCGGACGAATAACTGTTCAGACTGTTCAGAAACATCACCGACTTCTACAACTCTAGGATACTATCTGCCTCGTGCTTACTAGACTGTAGAGATCAGGATCAGTTCGTTCTGAAAATTATAAATTAATAAAATGATTTCAACAATACTGACATAATTAAACAATTTTAAGGTTTTTTTTTCTTTCTGAGTCTTTCAGATAATAGACTATATTTCATTTTCAAATTTTTAATTATTTAAAGATATTGAATTTAGCACACTCATTAATTCACCTAAGATATCATCGAATTAATAATTTTGGATTCTAGAAGGCCTTGAATATATAAGAATATTCCTTGTTTTAAATACCAAATTTAGACATTTGAATGTTAATATTGATATAATCTAAAGGCCAATAATATAAAGAAAGTATTATTTATTCTATGTTAAAATCGACAAGCTCTGGAGAGGACTTAAAGACCTTGCTTCCTAACCTAAGCAACATAATTTATTGCAATTACCACCCAGTGTTCAGGACAATCACCTGAACCCTGAAGCAATTTGTCTAGCATTTCGATAAATATTCTTAATTAAAATTATATATTCGTATGTCATAATTTCTTATTAATTGAAAATCATTAAGTTTATATAATTATCCTATAGAGATTGTTTGCTATTTTAACCATTAGAAGCTTTCTGTTTAGATATTTAAAAAAAATATTTATTCATTTTAAACATTCATAACTGATGAATTATTTTTTTTTTTTATTTAAATAACCTGAATTATTCAATTTGTAAATTTATAATATATACGAATCATTCGAATTTATTTAAGTAATTTTCACTTGCTTCATGAAGGAAAAAATTAAAAAAGGATAAATAATAATAAGAATATATGTGAGGGGATTGGGGGGGGGGGGGGAAGCATGATAAAGTAAAAACAAATGCTCGTTTTAAGAAGTCTTTGACTTTGCTTTGACTGTTAAATGACTCAGAATTGAGACTGCGGAAATGAACCGGGATTCAACTATGGGAACGGTTTGAATTTCGGTCAAAACCTCTCTTTTAACGCTATTAACCAATTGAATAAAAAACACGTTTTCCTATTCTCTTTTAACATGAACTTTTTTTTATAATTTTTTTTTTTTTTTTTTTATAAAACTATTCAATTTTTTTTAATTATTTCTTTTCTACTGATTTATTTCTTCAATAATTATGCAAATAAATAATTGATTCATGGTTATTTAAGCAGAAAAATTTTAAGGATTAGGAGAAATGGTGACTATTAGGGGAAGGCGTAACAACACCTGTTAATCATAATAAAAATCATTTATTTTTTTTATAAATTTATTAATACAATATAAATATTTAACATTTGCAGTTCTTCTTTCTTTGTCTTTAATCGGGATTGGTCCTAAACAACAGAGTATATACCCAGCTCTGACATTCGAAATATACGATATTAATGCTACGGATTAAATCCCTTTGCGTTGGCTCACTAGAAGATATGCAACCCAAAACTTGAACTTTTCAATTATTTCGGAGCAATAATGAAATTGTCATTTTGGTTGCATATCTTCCAGCAACACGACCTCATTTTTACAATTTTGATATCATCCTAAAATAGGGGATTAGTTTACATGGAGTTGGAAAGTTAAAGTAAAATAAAAACAGATTTTAATGTCAAAATTGGATGATCTTGAGATGCCTGGTATGTATCATGTATAATAGTTGACTTATCAAAAGATTCTTTCCCCAAAATTAATTCTCTATATTTTTTTAAGATTATTTCTATTTGTGCTATAGGCCTATATATATATATATTTAAAATCTTTTCAACATCTTAGGCCTTATATTAATTACAATATACATTGGGGTCCTATTATATTTATTTATACCAGTCGGTATCCAAATGATTTAAATAAATACATCGGCCTGTCTGAGGTCAGAACCCACTCTCTTTGGTTTTTAGATTATCAATATTGACATTTATCAACATCTCCAACTTCTTGACCACGAGGGATGCTATTTTTTTAAGTCGTCGGCATCTTCGGCCATAAGACTTTTAAACGATACAAATTATTTAAATAGGATCAGTGGCGTAGCGAGGGGGGAGCAAGGAGGGTCATCATGCCCAGGGCGCTAGTCACAAAGGGGAGCCAAAACAAAAAAATTGCTGGATAATTTTTATTTTTATTATAATTCATTTCTGGAAAATATATTTTAAAAATATAGTGCCAGTGAAATATAATAATTTTGTATATTTTACATATGATATTATATGGTTTTCGAATGGGGAGGGGGGGGGGCTAAAAAGGTATTGTGCCCCGGGCGCGAGTTGAGCTCGCTACGCCAGTGAATAGGTTATATATAATATTTTGGGTTCTGGCATATTTATTTATATCATTTGATATCCAAATGATTTAAATAGTTTTATCGGACTGCCTGGGATCCGAACCCGCTCCCCTTAGCTTCCAGTCTATCATTATTGACCTTTGTCAACAAATCTAGTTCTTCGACTATGGGGTGGTGGTGGAGGGGAGGAGGGATGATATATACCGGCATTATTATTAAGAAATTAACAGAGAATTTTACTATTATTTGTCTCAAAATTTTATTTTTTAAATTTCGAAAACTTTATTTAATTTGTCTAAAAATATATTACTAATTAAAAAAAATGACAGAGATTTCTTTTTTAGATCACTTTTTGAAAATAATCAAAGAAATCAATTTTATCGGATTAATTACCTTGTCATTTGATGTAATAAAAAAAGAGATTTAAAACAAATCTTAACCTTGTTATTTAACAATTGTGGTTTTCAGATAAATGTGTCATATTTCACATTTTTGTTCTTTTCCTTTGTTTAACTCTTGCTAATTGTATTAACCAGTGAATTCTTCCGCGAGAACCAGAATAGGCGCCGATCCACTACGGATCGTCTTTCATATAGAAAGAATGACCTAACAACTCTCTTGTTCTATTGTACCGTAATTGTGGACGTAATCCATACATTCTCACATGTAATGTAATTCCCACGTGTCTTCTCATTTCGTCATGAGTCAGCTCTCATAACGAGAAAGACAAAACTGTTGATCACGGCAAAGTTCTATCTCAGGGTATTAAATATGAGAGGAAATTTTATAATTAATTTCGTATTTTTTTTTTTTTTTTTTTTAAGGAATTATCATTTAACAAAATTTGTTAGACAGTGATTTTCTGGAAAAAAAATCACAATCATGTTTAATTTATCAATCATGAGTTATTTTTCATTATATCTCAATGCAATAATTTTTTTTTTTTTTTCTTAAATTTATTACTCCGCATCTTGTTTCTGACTTCATTAAGTGAACTACCTTTTTTCATTTGATTAATTCTTTAAAATTAAAACATTATTTTCAATCAAGATTTATTTTAGACTTGTTTTTGATTTTTTTTTATCCCGTGACAGGAACATAGTCATTAGACTATTCCCTTTTGGGTTGTATTTCATTGATAATGACCTTGCACACATAAATCTTCGTTTTGTTGTTTAGGATAGACAGGAGGGAGGGGGTTGTTTCTATGATTTAACTTTATATGGAACGTTTCTTTTGCTGTTTCGGATTAAAAGATACAAGAGACAAGTTAAGATTGTTTGAGTGAAAGAGCACAAGACGGTTCCTCTCTAGGACTCGCAAAAAAAAAAAAAAAACTCCCTCGGCACTTCCTGTGTTTTGTGTGGTTGACTCCCCCTGTGGTCCATTAGCCAGTGTACACGAACTCCACTTCAGCTGGATATTTCATTACTTGCCATGACAACTAAAAATATACTTTTTTCATTTTCATTTGCTATACAAACTCACCTAAATAAAGTATTCACTTCTTTTTTATTTCACTTAATTAATCACTTAAATTTAATCTCTTACAACGATTCCCAGATAGCAAAGTACGTCTTATGTACGTACATAAGACGTACTGTGCTATCTGGGTTGTTATATTCTTTTAAAAGTTTTTTTTTTTTTTTTATTTATTTATTCCTATTTTTTATTTTTTAAAAACATTCACACTTTTTTCTCATTCACACTCACATTCACACACACATTCATACAGTCTTTTCGGCAACTTAGGCCATATAAGACTTTGACGATAACCGTTGTAGAGAAAATATCTATTGTGGGGTCAGGCATTTCTATTTAAGCCATCTGGTATCCAAATGGCTTAAATAAAATCATCGGACTGCCTGGGTCCGAACCCGCGACGTTTGGTATAGGAGGTAGGCGCGCTACTTACTACGCCAAACCCGGGGGCTTCTTTTAAAAGTGATTTTTATTAATTTAAATTTGTTTAAAGGCCTAATAGTCCTAAAAGGAATATTTTTCTTATGGACTTTTTCACTATCTTAGGTCATTTACACTTAATATATTGAAATGAATTCGTAGTCAATATCTTGTTTTCTTCTTTCTTACCCTCAATCCACTATTTTGGGGTAGACAAATTAAAAACCAGATGCGACCGAAAAAAAAGAGCAATCCGATATGTCGCTAGGCCTGACGTTTGGGGAGGAGAAAAGGAAGATAACATAAGGAATGTTAAAGAAATCCCGATCTTAGCTCGGATAACTGGTCGTAATTGCCAACCAAGAGCTTCACAAGATGCGAGCTCCTGAGGGGATACAACATTAAAATTAATACAATTAACACTAATATAAATAAACACATTACAACAACACTGATACAAATAATACACATATAAGTAAACAAATTGCCCTCGGGCCTTGGTGTAGTGGTTAGCGTGCTGGCCTTCTGTACCAAAGGTCGCGCGTTCGCATCCCGTCTCATGCGATAATTGGTAGCCAATTAACTTGAAATAAATAGAGACAGGGTCTAAATGACCTCCGTTGACGAAAAAGACCTTAAAAATATAAAATTTGATAGACTTGTTTTCTTAGATCACCAATCCAGAAATCCAGCTCAATGCCTTGCTTAATAGAACCTTCTTCCTTCATCTAGATAAGTTAAGGTTGACTTAGTGACATGAAATGACACAGATGATAGGCTCACCACCTGAAACAACTAATCTCCCTACGTTCCTTTTTTTTCCTCTACCATATCTTTGTATAAATATCTTAAATATTTGACCAATCTTTAACCCTGATCTCTAACATCCTGATTTCGGTGACTTAAAAGTCCAAATTTTTCAAATATATGCTTATTTTTCATGTTTTATTTTTTTGTTCAAATAATCCCAAGTATTTGACAGGAAATCCTCTTCCAATTTTTTAGTTATAAATCATGATTTAATTTTTTTTTTTTTTACCCTTAGGATTATGCCCCTTTAACTGGGTTTTTATTTTTATTTTTTTTGCTTCTTCCCACGAGATCGTGTGACACCTTCCTCCCTGAAAATAATGAGGACAGGGCCTATGTCTCCATCTCAGTTGCCAAGGAAGACAAATGTGTTTTTCTTGTTATTCACGTTTTCGAATGAATAAAAACGTTTACTAACTCTCTTAAACATGTTACATTTTCACTTTCCATTCATTCACTCTCTGATTGATTAGTAAAATTAATCGTCATTTGAATTTTTCTCATTATATTTAAAGGGTAATGAATTCAATTAATCCCAGGGTTTTAATTAAATGCAACCACCGGCGGATAATGTCATCTAGATTAATATAGCAATAAAATTATAAACTAAACCATTATTTAAATAGAAATAATTCTCAAATCGAAAAAGAGAATTTTAGATAAAAACATTTTTCCTATAGGTATCGTGCTTGACCTATAGAGAGGCGAGGGTCCGTCGCAGGCCCCCCGGCTAGTATTATTTATTAAAAAATACTTTCAATGCAATTCCAATACAATTCAATTAGGACCACTTTATTTGTGATTTTTCTCGGCAGATGGCATCATAGTCATATTTATCAATCCCTATAAAATGTTTTTAAAATTCTTGATTTATTTAATATCTCTTTAAATATATTCATAATACAGTATATTAATTTTTCTTTAAATGAAATTTCCTTTTATATACTTTAAAGGTTGACTCATAATCAAAGAATCTTAATTAATTACTCTACTTTTTTTCTTAAATAAAATCTTTAAAATATTACAAGTAATTATTTTATTTACATTTAATATTTTCAATTCCTTTTAAAGACATGCACCTGTTGTAGCAGAATTCTAGACGGAGGCTGATATGTCATGACATAATCGACCTTTACAGGTGAATGGACTCCTTCTGCAGCCAGAATGTCAGAATCCTGACTTTGATCATTGTCTAATAAAGCTCTAAATACCTGAATCTCTCTCCCTTTCAATATAGCTTTTCGTAATAATTATTCTACCTACTTTCAAATATATTCATTCTGTCAAATGTTGAAAGATTAAATTAACGTAATCTCTCTCTCTCTCTCTCTCTCTATTCTTTAATTTCGATTAATAATCAATCTCTTTTTACTTTCTCTTACCTCTATATATATGTTAATATATATATATATATATATATATAGAGAAAGTATTGGATTCATGTCAAAAATTCGATGTCGAGATTTTGATGGATATACACGTTTTGAGGTCCCCTGAATCCAAAAAAGTGGTTTCCGCGACATGGTCTGTCTGTGTGTCTGTCTGTCTGGCTGTGTGTCTGTCTGTGAACAAAATATCTTAAGAACGAAAAGAGCTAGGAGGTTGAAATTTTATATTTAAGTTAGGCACCCCCATGGGACGAGACACGAAGCTTTTGAACAAAATCCGCCAAAGAGTACTAGTACTTTACTGATGCACTTTTTCAGTTTTTTTTTTCTATTTTCTCAAAATTCGCTCCAAAGATTTTTATTAAAAACCAAAAATCAATTCTTTTTTAGATGCTCTACAAAATGTATATTCTCATTTTGTCATTGAAATCTTCTGAAGACCACTTTATTCTTGTTCTCCATAGGAAAGATAGGAGAAATTGTTGCCATGGTAACAAAATAAAAATATTTTGCCAGAGGCCTACTTATAATTACTTTCTCTTACCTATGTATATATGTAATATATATATAGAGAGAAAGTATTGGATTCATGTCAAAAATTCGATGTCGAGATTTTGATGGATCTTCACGTTTTGAGGTCCCCTGAATCCAAAAAGTGGTTTTCGCGACATGGTCTGTCTGTGTGTGTGTGTGTGTGTGTGTGTCTGTGTGTGGGTGGGTGGGTGGGTGGGTGTGTGTTCAATTTTAAGCATGAAGGAATTGAGCTACGAGGTTGAAATTCTATATTTAACTTAAACACCCCCCGGGACCGGAAAAATAAGCTTTTAATCAAAATCGGCCAAAGATTACTAGTACTTTACTGATGTACTTTTTCAGTTTTTTTCGATTTTCTCAAAATTTGCTTCAACGATTTTTTTAAAATTCAAAAATCAATTATTTTTTAGATGCTCTTTAAAATGTATATTCTCATTTTGCGATTGAAATCTTCTGAAGACCACTTTACTCTTGTATTTCATAGGGAAGATAGGAGAAATGGTTGCCATGGTAACAAAATATAAATATTTTCTCATACTTATAAATTTTACATCTGAATTCATATGTTCCTTACTGTCGGGAACTAAATATATGTCGACACAAAAAATCTGGTGTGACAAGCACAGTACACAACTTTCGATTACCTAAGGTAAGAGAAAGTTGTGTGCTGTGCGCCAGTCACACCAGATTTTTTTACATTTTAAAAATCTAATATACCGTACTGTCGGAAATTAAATACATGTCGACACAAAAAATCTGATGTGACAAGCACTCTTACCTTCGGTAATCGAAAGTTGTGTGCTGTGCGCCAGTCACACCAGATTTTTATACATTAAGCGCTTCGTGAAATCAAAATTCTTGAATTACTAGATAGTTCTCTTGACCATCTAACCACCTGGATCATCATCATAGAATTATTAAAATATTTAAAGACTGAAATTATCCCCCTGTCCATTTCAAAATAAAATTTATAAAATATTTTCATCATTATTATTATTTAGATTCCATTTTTATTACGAATCAATTATAATAATAGTCATCGTGTTTAGTTAAAAATTCACTTTCGTTATTTTGTTCGCAACTAGTCTAATAATAAGATGTTGAAAATCTCGACTTCACTTTCTTTATATAAAAAATGACTATATTTCTCTAACAGGACATACATTTCAGAAGTCTAGTTATATAATAATTAATTAGCCCGCATTGGTGATTTAGCTAACAATTTCCTTCAGGTCTACTCGCTACGCTCTCTAATCTCTTTTCGATCATCAAACTGCTGTCTCCGGGTCTTTTTAAATTAAACTAATTCCCCACAAAATGTTTTCATTTTAAAACATTTCTCCCCCCAAAATCTTTCAATCGGTTTGACCATTTTTAGACATCAATCGAAGATGACCTTGTCTCTATAAATGTGCGTGTGACCACGTGAACGCACTACACACTCTCAAATATTCTCTCTTAACTTTTGTGTCAAGCACACTCAGTGTCAACCCGATGACCAAGAGCATCCCTTGTAAGGATCTAACTAATGATCAACTAATTCTTCGTTTGTTACTGTTTAGATCAAATTAATGCTTCCAAAAATAATACATTTTTTCAATACTTTCTCTTTCTAACATAAAAATTTGAAATAATATTAATTTTAATTTTTTTCTTTATTTTAGGATGCAGGTGCCCCTTCCGCGGATGACGACGATACACGCAACAGAAGGTAAATTTTTCTTCGAAACTTCCATTTTATTTTATTAAACTTAATCATTAATCATCTAGCATAGCTAGAATTTGGGGTATTATATTTATCCCATAAACAATATTATTTACACTACAATGTTTGATTAACGATTACGAAATTCCTCAACTTTATTTTATTCCGTCTTTTTGTATGACGTACCGCTTATCATCGATTCCAAAATAATGCCACCTGACGCCTTATCACGCCCATATCTTTACTATAACAAAATCATAAATCTTTGCTGAGAAATATATTATCCAAAGGTCTCTCTTACGACTTTTTTCTCTAAAATTATTGATTAATTGAAATAATTAAAACAGGCAATAAAAAATGTGACTAAAAAATAAATAACACTGTAAAAAAAAATATGATATTTCAATCGTTTTTCATATACTCTCGTGATTGGATTTTCATATACCCATTTTGTGAAATCAAATTCATATAGGCCTACTATAATAGCCTAGTTTATTTAGTAAAAAAAAAATATAAATCAAATTTAAGTAGCTTAAAAAGTATGATGTTCTTATATATAAGTGTTAAAATATAAGAGCTCGACTTCAAACCTCTCGAGAGGCGTCTTTTTTAACTAGTGTTAATAAATTGTTTTATGAAAATTCATTTTTTAGTAGTTAAGACTTCATATACGGTTTATGAATATCCCTTGGTAATTTTTAACAGTGAATATAATAGCATATATTCATAATACAAGGCTGATCATCTACTTATAATTTCAAATTTTCTTTCCTCTTAAATCGTTTCTCTTCTTTCCCAGAATTATTTCTGAAGTATATTAGACATGATTAAATATATTATATATGGTTACCACTGCCCAATTAAGTTGGCTACACTTTAATTGTCCCTATAATTTGTTTTATTCATAGGTATCATTTACAATTATTCTCTCTATAAATTCAGATTATCATTGATCTCTATAGTTAATTCACAGAATTCAATTAATTTCGATAATCGAAACAGGAGGGGAGCTTATTTAAATCAAATTCACATCTCACCAAACTCTTTTAGTTGTTAGGAAATGTTTGATTGTGATTATAGTCAGATTGAAAATTTATTTTTTTTTGGTATGTAAGACATCTAATTTTTTTTTTCTTTTTGGTATTACTATAAATAAAGATTAATTTCTTAATTGGTTTGGCGTGACTCGGATTGAATCCTGTCGTCATTACTCTAAGGGGCATTTTTTATTTTGGGACTTTTTTTTCCAAAATTTACCTTCCGAGAAATTACTAATCTTAAGGTGAGCGTCTCGGAGTGCTAATTTTGGGAGTTTCCAGCGGCCACAATTTTGAAGCTATTGACTTCAATTTTTTTTTTAAATTAAAGCTATTTAAAATATCTACAACCTATAGAAGCCCGTTTTTTGATTTTCGAAAAAATAAATTTTTTTTTTAGATTAATCGCATCAAATAAAATATATTTTTAAAAAATTCGCTCTATATCTTATAGATAATTAAATTACTAATCATTGTGTTAAAAAATAATTAATTTTTTACCCTTAATTAATCAAATGAAATGGAATTAATCCCTTGTATCCCTATAGGAAAAACTAACGCCATCCATTCTTGCCGCCTAGAGTAACTAGGTAGTGAATCTTTTTCTAACGGCTTTTCGAGACGCGCACCCTAAGTCTTTCTTAGCTTTGCTACAGATCCGGATTATTTATTTTTTTTGTAATATGTATTTAATTAATTTATATAGATATGTGAATACTTAGAAAACATATAGGCTTATTTGTTATTTTTTTTGAAGGAAATTTTTTTTTTTTTATTGTTTCCCTTTCGGCAGTTAGCCATTGGGTTGAAGGAAATTGATAAATGATTGTTTTTTATTTAAAATAATGGTTTGATAAATGAGGCAATATTTTTGTATTAAAACATTTTTAAAAAATATCTCTATAGGTCTATATATTTTTTAATAATATTGATTTTTAGCAAATCATTCAAAAATAAATTCATTATTCCATACAATTTGACATATCAGATTAATGCTGACTTTAAAATCCATTTTAATAGAAAAAAAATATAAATTCATAATATATCCTTTGTTTTACTTAAATTTGGTAAACACCATTATTTAACTTTAAAAATCTCTCTACATTCTTAAAAAAAAAACTATACTTTTTTTCATATTACGAAACGAATACTCAACATTTTTTAATTTTGGAAATACTTTTAATTTTCTTTTATAGCCATAATTATAGCACTTTTTCATTTTGAATTTGTTTCTTTTGTATGAACCATATCTTTTTAGGATTCTATACTCAAAATACTTATATTTTTAGAGAAGATTTAAACATTTTTTTATGGGTTCATCATTGTCATCACGTTTGGTCCAAAACTTGGCAGGTTGTTTACTGATTATCTCCTTGAGATATTTCTCTCCCTTTTTTTTCCTCCGACCCTTTCGCATCCAGACAAGGAGCTCCATTCATTTCGAAACAAGTGGAGGGTGGGGTATCTTTTGCTATAATAAGAAACGATCAACTCTATCTAACGGATATCGTTTTTTATACACTTTCGGTTTATTTATACCTTTCATTTACATGATAAAATATTATGTAAACGAGTGAGTGTCACAAAAAGCTTTCATATTCAATAGGAATAAATAATATCGTAATAAGAATAATTAACCGTTCGATTTATTAATAACATAAATTTTTTAAATTTAATTTTCCTTTCTCTATTGTATTCTTTAAAAAATTTTAATTTTTATCAAATCAATTATTTTACTAGCCAGTAATTCTGGGTTAATAATTAAATTATATCTCATTCTAATCATCAGATTTTTGGTTTGAAGAATTTATTGGTAGACCAAAAAATAGTCCCATCTCATCATCATACTTCATTATTTCAAAAATTATATTTTAAAACAATATCAAAGCAGTTGAATTTAATTTTCCCATAGGATGTAGAAATCTACGTTATATAGGTTTATACAGTACTAAGAAAATAATCAAACAGTTATCAATATAAGCACAATCCTATATCAATTATTTACAAATATTTCTCACTGTCTGACGCCTATTCAGTTCAAGATGATTTAATGGAAGCATTCATCAAATAAATAGGGTTTTATATAAGCTTCAGGACGAGCGAAATATTTACAAATAAATGATATAAGGGCGGTCGTTATACATTTTGTAACTGTTTGATTTTTCCATTTTCTCATCTTTTTTTTAAAGTTCAGTCCAATCGGAAGTAATTTAGAGGTTCCTCATGATGCCAAAAGGTCAGAAAAGTTTTTTCAATTTTAGATACCTCTAATATTATCAATCCTTAATACAAAAAACCCATGTTCAAGATATTCTAGAGCTGTTTATTTATCTTTGCAAAAAGCATCCATGCATAGTAATTAATTAAATATCAACGGTTATGAATAAAAAAATGATCAAAGTCACACTTTAACCAAATATAAGAAAATTTTGAAGATGGTTTTTTGCAGTCATAAAATTATGCTGCTAATTATAATATTATAATTAATTAATATAAAAACTAAAATACTAGCATATATTAGTGTGTGTATAAAACTTGAAAACTTTCTTATATTTATTTGGTTAAAGGAACTTCCCGAGTAAAAATGATTAAAAATGATCGAGGGATCCATACTCCCCAGCTAGTCTCATAGTGAACCTTTAGGGACACCCAGGGATCCACACGCCGGCACCAGGAACACCCAGTTTTCTTCTGGTCACTTTCGATCTACTGTTTGTGTCGCTGATGCGGGCGTGTGTAATCCTATGTGTCCCTAAAGGTTCACTAAGCAGACTAGCTCTGGGCGTGTGGATCCCTCGATCATTTTTAATCATTTTTCCTCGGGTTTAATAGCTTTTTTTGTTCATAGCTTCGTCAATATTTAACTGAAAATTCTTTTTGGAAAGGGAAATAACTATAGAATACTTTGAATACATCCCATCCTTATTTATTGCATTAAGATTTAATAATGGTGTCCAAAGTTATAAGGATATTTATTATTATACAAAGAAGATTTGCTTTCAGGAAAAATAAAAAAATTTTTTAATTGACGTTTCGAACGTTATTCGCGTCCTTCTTCGGGACCAAAGATGGGTAAGATATATATACCCGTGGATGTTGTCATGTGTGTAATTAAATATTCATAAAATATTTAAAATATCATCTTGTGTATGGAGATTTCCTTGGTTCCTTTTCCCCAAAAAGGAACTATTAGAGCTCTTCCCACGTAAATATCTGGTTCCGAAGAAAGACGTGATTGACGTCCGAAATGTCATCTAAAAATAATTAAAAATTTCCCTGACTGTATTTCTCCTTTCCTTAATAATAATACATAACAATCATTGTATTACGAATATTTATTTTTACTATAATATCATTTAGTAGGTAATTGGTAATCGTTCTATTTGATAGGAATCCCTATAAAATCACTAAAAACTTTATCTTATCAAAAAGCGAAAGTTTCTTTTATTAAATGAATTCATATATTCATTCTTCAAGAAAATAAGAAATTTTTTTTTGCGTTGTTTATTTAATAAAAATAAATAAATCTGGCATTGAACCCAATCGGGTCTTTGTAGGATTCACGCACTAAAACTTATTATATCAATAATGTAATATCGAAGTGGTTCTGTCCATCATGCTTCGGTCTATTTGGCTCGCCATATATTCCCACTGACGCAATATTCAGCGAAAGTACCACACAGGAACTCCTTCCTGTGCTACTTCGGAAGTGTTAACAAAAACATAAAAACACATTCACTTCAGAATCAATTAAGAAGCTCTGTCAAATCAGCGTTGATAATTAGAAAGTGCGTTTTTCAACGTTGACATTTGCATCAGCAAATATTATAATTCTTGTTTAGTAGGTAGACAATTCACACTAAACCCATGAATCATCTTTTAATATTTATTTTTTTTATTTATAAATAAAAACAAATGACAATCATTTTTCCTTCCTACTCATACTAATCGTCTTTCTATTCCGCCTACGTTGTTTAGTGCTATCTCCTCGAGGCATCTGGAAGCAGACTGCTTGGTCTTTAGATTGCCGTCGGTTAGGGATGCATTAACTCTTCCATATCCAAATAAATTGGGCTCTTACCTCTCGGTTTATGTTCCGAAGGTTTTTAGGTCAAGTTTTGTCGCCTTTCAAAGGCTCTTCGAAACGACTTGTCGACGGCCCAACTCTCTACGTATGGATACTGTTTATATTCTTTCCTCTTAAATACCATAAATCACTTATAAAATAACAAACCCGTATTGAATTTAATACATTTGTTTCACATTTTATTATGGAATCAAATTGTTGTTGTAAAATAAACAGGATTTGTTCACCTAATTTCAAAATCATTTCAAATTGTAATTTTATATGATTGAATATTGTTTAAGAAAATAAATACATCAAGAATTGGTGGACAAGTGGTTTGGGTAATGGCCTTTAGACCTAAAGGTTCGGGTACATATCAAGGTCATTCCTTTTAAAGAAAAATCCATCTTATTTCGAATTTCTTAAATTCTTTTCTAGCGTAATATATTCATTTAGGTATAATAATACCTTGATTTATAAATAAATGATTATTTCCCTAAAATTTATTTGCTTATCACGACGCGTCGCGGCGCCTTGACTCTCTCAGCAGATTCTCCTATGCATTTCTTTTCATATTTGCGTAATAATGGCACGTCATGGAGCTCAACAGATTAATTTGCTAACTTTTTCTCCCCTTTCTTTCTGACTACTTTACGTTCCAGAATATTAATCATAAAATCGTTCCTACATATATTTTTTTTCCAAAAATTAATATTCTCTAGAAAATAATCTTACTACTGAGGTCATTTAGGGGTTTTTAAGTATTAATATATATTTTATTGTTATTGTACCGATGGGCCTCGGTGCCACCTTCGAGAGCTTTCATCGTGCTTTCTCTCGACATAAAAATGAAATAATTAGAATATTATTTTAATTCTCCTACAAATTAATTTGTGAAGAATAAAAAAAAAAAAAAAACGAAACGAAAATAAAAATTTTTTATTTGAAATACCTATAATCTAATCCATAATAATTCTGTTTTACAAGTAAAGAGGAGAGTTCCCGCACCGCGGGAATAATATATATGAGGAAAGAAGAAAGAGGAGAGTAAATTCTGGTTAAAACAAGCTATTGTTTATTATTTTTAAATAAAAAATTTAATATTACTCATATTCTGATAGGCAAGCAATACATTTGACTCTTTTGTTTCGCTGGTTGCCTACTAACCTGGCGTTCAAGTTTTTCCTTTTTATTCATTCCAAGAATACTTTTTTTTTTTTTTATTTAATTTCTATTCTGCATTTAAGAACTGAATTTATTTTAACATTAAATAGACTACTTATTGTATATATTTATTTTTATTCAAATTAAAATATTTTGACTAGAACCCTTTACTTACAATATTTTATATTTTTGTCTTCAGTATTTCAATTTTAGTCACTTTCGGATTCAGAGGCCATTTTGACTTAAGATACAAATATATTTATATTTCCAACTCTCTTGTTCCTTGGGGATCTTTTATCCCAATATTGCGTTGCTTAATCGCAACGATCCCATTAAATTCAAACAATAATTTTAGTTAAAGTTTGACATTGCTTACTAAACTCTACATAATCAATTGAAGTTCACCTATCTATTTTAAATAACATTTCCTATTTAATATACTAAATTTGCCTTTCATAGACAGGTTTCCTTATTAAGTCGTCTTCTAGACGCTCTCAACACATATACGGCTTGCACCATTGGCACCGTTTTTTTTTCGGATACAAAACGGCCCTGGGCTGAATTTGGTCTTCCGGTGGTTTTTGGCAGAGGCGTCTCGACTTTGATTGTCCATCGAACTTGGTTTAAGCCACGAGGCAAAGGAAAGAGAGCGCAAGTTAATTGCGTTAAAAATACACAGACACGCGGCCGCCGATGTTTTATAAATATACGAAGCTATGAACCGTGTGTTAGGCTAAGAATAAACTCCGTCTTCTGATGATTCCTTCTTAGGAGGGGGTCGAAGCTTCGGCGCCTAAACCACCTCGAGGCCTTCTTTTAATCTCCTCCTATCGTTAGACCTATATTCTGATTTAAACCAATAATAAACAGAAAATGAGTTCTCTAACTTATAACAATATTTAGACTTCTCATCATTAAAACTAAACCAGTATTATTTATATATCCTGTATATGTTAATTTCGCATAGTTATTTCTAAATAACAAAAACAAATTTGTTTTTAACCTATTTTTTTTTTAATAGTCTTCGGCATTTTCGGTCATAGAGATTTTAAACGTTTCTTATTAATTACAATCTATTGGCTTTTGTTCGTATCCCGTCCCTGGCGATAATTGCATAGGATTCCAATCAAAATAGGGACGGGGTGTAAATGGCTCCGATGTCGAAAAGACCTTAAGATCAATAAAAAAAAATACAATCTATTTCCAGGCATATTTCTTAACTATTTTAATTTTAAAATTTAAATTTTTTTTTAATTTAATATCTGACCATTTTGGAGAGGGATCAATTATTTGATCCTATACGCATCAAAAGGCATTTAGTTTTATTTATTTCAATTGGATTGGCAGCCTTGACCTTTGGTATCAGAATTCAATGCTCTACCTCTGAGCAATAGGTCAAAGGCTTAATTAAAATAATATAATTTACAATTAACAATTCGGGCAGGTCCCATAACTCCCCATGGATATAAAAGCCATAATATATAGCCTAACTACATTAAAGTTACGACCATTTCGCTAAATTCAAGAAGTAATCAAGGTCTGTGTAGGTATATTTATTGTATCAAGGGTTATTTAATTCTTTTCAAACTTCTATATATTTATATATAAATATTATATAATTTAGTTTTTTTTTTTTTTTTGGCAACTATGTGAAAAAAAATTACATCCACATCTTCGACCTTCTTTCTCTGATGTTCCATTATATATTTTAACTTTTAAAATAAACAATTAGTCATCGATTTAAACCAAGTTCATTCTATAAATTCAACATTAAATAAATAATTTTCGTTTTCTTCTATCACTCTTGAATATTTATCTAAACCATAAAATCTCAGCATCATTCAGTGTATCTACCTATATTTTTCTTAAATAAATAAGAATGAATTGACTTTTCATTCATATACAATAATACTGGATAATATATATTTATATAAAAATCTAATTACGTAAGATTCTTAGGAGGAGAGATAATATTTGCTTATTTTTGCTGACAGGGGAAGGGGGTAATTTGCTTTCATAAAGAATTTTAAACGAATATGAAAAAATTGCTTACATAATTCTTGAATAGCCCATTAAAAATACTTGTAAAATAATAAATATTGCCACTTTGAAATTTAAGCTACAGTAGTATTTTTAATTTTATTACCTATAGCTAGTACATTTATTTTATTATATAGGCCTACTAATATTAGGTATCGTTTTAAGGATATTAAATCTAATATTCAATTTGAAGGAGGTATATAGCTGAGTGTTGATATTAGAATAGGAAGAATAAATGAGCAAGCAGCTAGTTATATTTCAATTTATTAACAAACCAGGGCCCTGGATTGTTAATAAATTGAAATATAACTAGCTGCTTGCTCATTTATTCTTCCTATTCTAATATTCAATTCACAAAATTAATCTTTTGACCAATTTTCTTAAAAATAATAATGTATAGGCTAGCTAATCTTTGGCGAACAACAGTAACCTAAGCTTAATGGTGAATGAGTTATAAAAAAGAGACTTGTAAAGCTAATTTTTATTTCAATTAAATTAACTCCCTCTCGGCTGACCTGGTGCCGAAACGTCTGTGGTGAAGTCGTTAATTATTTGAAATAAAAATTCCCTGCCCAAGTCTTGTTTTTATTCTGACTTCATCTATATTGTAATTAATCTTGTTTTGAAGGAAATAATATTATTGAGAAATTTTAAATAATGAAAACTTTTCACTTATTCAAAATATAATGACCTAGATATAAATATATAAATGTGAATTATTTATTTGCCAACTGGCCAAAGGTTAGTAAACAAAATATCATTTCAAATTTACGCCCAGGTATACTTTCATAATATTTTAACAAAAATACATCGATATTAAGTTAATAGTTTTACCTTCTCTTGTCTTAAGGCCATCATATCAGTCATATATTTAACTGTTAATTCCCATAAATCGATTTCATTGATATTATTTAGGTAATAATTAAAAGTCACAACGCTAAGATAGGACTCACTTAAAGTAATTATTCAAATAGTCAATAAATAATTTATTTTCATATCTTTAATACAATTTCATTTAATTTATCAGGTCCGGCGCTATATTTTGCAGGGCCCTGTACAAAATAATAAAACGGGGCCTTCTCTCATATGAAAGGCTACTCAGAAAAATTATTTATTAAACTTTAATTTCTATAAATTGATTTACTATATAATTAATATTCCAGTCCAAAATTAATAAATATCAACTCAATTCTCCGAATGTGTGGGGCTTGTACATGCATCGTCGCATAATTCGCACACCCATCACGCCGGCCCGCATATAATAATAATAAATATAATCAATTTTTAATGGGCTAGCTCCCTGTGATGAGCGACAGCGAGATGTTCGTAGTTAATAATGGATTTTCTTTTACACCCGCCATTGAATGTTTAATAATAATAATAATCACAACTTGTATCCAAAAAGTTAGTTAATCTTGATTTTTTTTAATTTTTTTTTTTAACCAGAGACTACTTATTTATATAAATTAATTGGTGGAAGATCTAATTTAAATAAATTTTACTTGTATATAAAATTAAAATGAACAATTTTTTATTAATTATTATGGAAATTTTTAAGATCATATTTTGTTTTAATTATTTACTAAAAATATAAATACTGTACAACGTTTCGACTAACTTAGTTCACTTGAGTCGTAGCAAGTGCACAGTACTTGAAAACGACTGCAGAATAAGCTTCAAAATGTTGTACAGTATATTTTTAATAAATAATTAATACAAAATGTGGTCTATAATTAAAAATTCCCATAATAATAATAATATGCAAACCACAAAAGCTTTAATAAACACACATACCTCTGCTCTAAAGGATAAAGAAAAAAATATTTTTAATCGTTATATAGGCCTACCAACAAATTATCATTGAAAAAAATGATTTTACTATCTTACTTGTTCCTTATAACTTATTTGCAATTTTAAGTAGTTTTTCAACTTAAATGATTCGCTCTGATCTTGTCAGACCGAGCTTGGCTCTTAGGAGGTCGTCAGCCCCAAAGAAATCATCTTAAGCACTCGAAAGTAAATAAATAATTACAAAAAAAAATTCATTCTGTCTATTTCTATCTCTTTGGGCGTGAATCCCCACCGCAATTGTGCAATCAGGCAGAAAGATTGATGGTCTCAAGACATCATCTTCCTAGTTTGATAATGCCTGCGGCGTTTATTCTTAACTTTTAATTTGTTAATGATGATTTATCATATGAATTATATATTGCTTTTGATTGAATTCATATTTTATTACACACTTGATTTCACTTTCATCCGGGACGTATAAATCAATAGTCTGAGAGCCAAAAGGTCCTTAAAAGTATTATAATTCCTTAAACATTAGCTTCCTGCCTAGATGGATACATTATCTTATGACTGCTTTCTACTAAACATTGATTGTCATTCTATAGTGTTTATCAATTCATCTAATAAATAAGAATCCCCTCGTCCTCTTCTCTTGTTTCCGTGAAAGTTCAGGAGATGGTTAGATAGATACACTATAATTAATTAGATTAATTTTTAATCGAGGGCGCTGTCATGTTTGTCGGATATTATCAGCGTTGAACAATCTGAACACGTATTGACAGCACTTTCTCCGATATATGCAATCATTAACGGTTGCCACCCCCTTTGAGGTTTTAACAATTAATTGAACTGGTTGCAACATTCTCAGAGCTCAAACTCCAGCCAGCTTGCTCCATTGGCAGCGAGGCGTTGCCATCTCTCGATTTTCTCAAGGACTTGCCAAATCCATGAAGCAATTGGTTCGCATACATGGCCATTTTCTGTCATCTATTCAATATTCGCTAATTCACCACTTTGAATATTGAAGGACTACAAGTCCTCAATCGATTCTCAACCAAATTAGTAGAATTTTATAGCAATTGGATGATTCCAAGTTGTTCCTTAGTAATTTAGCAATTTATAAGCTTTTTCATAAAAATAATATTTAAACTGCTTTATTATACGTGTATTATATTATTTTTACTTTCTCTTACCTATATACAGTATATATATATATATATATATATATGTGAGAAAGTATTGGATTCATGTCAAAAATTCGATGTCGAGATTTTGATGGGTATACACCTTTTGAGGTCCCCTGAATCCAAAAAAGTAAAAAGTAGTTTTCGCAACAAGGTCTGCTGTCTGTCTGTGTGTTCAATTGAAAGGATGAAGGAATTGAGCTTGGCGTAGTAGGTAGAGTGCCTACCTCCTATACCAAACGTCGCGGGTTCGGACCCAGGCAGTCCGATGATTTTATTTAAGCTATTTGGATACCAGATGGCTTAAATAGAAATGCCTGAACCCACAATAGATAATATATATTACAACGGTTATCGTCAAAGTCTTAAATGGCCTAAGTTGCCGAAAAGACTGTGTGAGTGTGAATGAGAAAAAAGTGTGAATGTTTTTTTTTGCAAAGTTAGTTAGGAATTGAGCTAGGAGTTTGAAATTTTATATTTAAGTTAGGTACCCCTCTGATGTGTGAAAATAAGTTTTTGATCAAAATCGACCAAAAAGTACTACATCCCTGATGTACTTTTTCACTTTTTTAGATTTTCCCAAAATTCGCTCCAAAGATTTTGTTTAAAATTCATAAATCAAATATTTTTTAGATATACTAGAAGCAGGAGGTTTACTTGGCGTGTAGTTGCAGGTGGAGATACAATATGGGAATAAATAAATAAATAAAATTTATTTATTGTCAGGATTTTTTATTATTTATTTTTTATTATTGACGACCAACCTCCTGCTTCTAGTATTGATAATTCTTGGCCTGTTTCGTTTGTTATTTTTTAGATTGGATTTAGATTAGGGACCCCCTAGTTACGCTCATGGGTATATAAATCCCGGGCCCTTTGGACTTCCACCCTAATTACTTAATGAAACAAAATATTAAAATGATTTTCACTAAAATGTACCATTGAAATCTTTTGAAGCACACTTTAGTCTTGTACTTCATAGGAAAGATAGGAGAAATGGTTGCTATGGTAACAGAATATAAATATTTCTCATCTTGAATTCTAATGTGCCGTATTGTCGGAAACTAAATATAAGCCTATATCGACAGAAAAAATCTGGTGTGTCAAGCACAGAACACAACTTTCGAAGGTTAGAGAAAGTTGTGTGCTGCGCGACCAGTCGCACCAGATTTTTATTCTTTTATTTTATTGTAAGTTAGTCCTATATTAACGTTTACTCAACGTTTATATTCCTCTATTTGCTCATCTCACATAAATTTTCAGCTCCACTAGTTAGATACAAATTATCTTATTAGATTTAATCTCTTAAATGTAGATATTTCAAGACAATGATCATATTCTATTAAAGATTAAATCTTCAATCACTCTGATCGAACTCATTTATCAAGAGTTTAATTGAACTTCTGATTAAGGTATTGTGTCGTAAAAAAAAAAAAAAAAAAAAATATCATCAACAAATGTTTTTCTTCTCTTATGAAAATTGGTTGGCATTGAAACCAATAATGAATGTGATCATCTGGATGGGAGTGACAAACGATTTTGGACATGATGACCTTTGCTCATGTAACTTGCAATTAAACCGAATAATCACAAACGTAAAATATATTTTCCACCAGCAGCCTAAAAGAACCAATTTAGTTGCATTAAATTATGATAACTTAAAGAGAAAATTCTTTTTTAATTTTATTGATATTTTATAATTTGCCAACATCATTAAAATTTAAATTTTATCGAAAGTTAATAAACTAAAAGATAAATAACAATTAATCTTAAGATGAATCAGTAAATTTGAATTAAATTACTAGGTCAACAACTTATTATTTTTTATATTTAGTTGATTTCAAAAATTTTAGATTTCTCTCTCGATCTCTCTATCTGCCATATTTATTAAAGTAATTCAAAAAAAATTTTTTGAATATTATATTTTAATTAAACATACCAATTCAGAAAAGTAACCAATTTATCATAGTCTATATTTAAAATTCAATTTGCTTAATTAAAAAGAATTTATTTGATCTGTCTATTTGCATTTGTATATTGACTTTCTATAATAAATAAAAATTGAATAATAAATTCACTTAAGAAATCTCACAAGGTAGACAAAAACAGTGTAAATAAATTAAAAAACCTTTTAAAACCATTATTGCTATACTCTACAACTATTGATATTTTATTTATATTATTTTTTGATATCGTCAAGAAAATATGGGGAATGACTTCCCCGAGACTTTCTCGTATATTCTTTTGGAATTACGTCTGGGTGTGTGTGTGTGAACACAATTGCTTAAAAACCAAAGCAGCTAGATCGATGAAATTTGGTATATGCTCCTTACACTAAAATTGTAGATTTCTATCAACTTTTGGAGTAAATACGTCACTTGGAAGTAGTAATTTACTTAAAACGTTTTTTCCAAAATTTTGAAATTTTCAATTTTTTTGTTATATTATGATAAAATACTCTATTTTAAAAAGTTTTTATTCTTTGACATAATCATATATTATATCGACGCTCTAATTAGCAAAGTGCCTAACTCCACTTTTCTAAAATAATTTTTTTTTTTTTTTGTATTTTCTTTTGAAAAACATCATTCTCCGAATGCCCTGAACTGAGTATGAGTATTCGAATTTTTCAGATCGAATAGTTGCAGCACGAAAAGTGTTTAACATTGGCTCTAACAATGACAATGAAATGTTTTTTTGGCTCTCCTGAAAAATAAACAAAAATAGAATTAGGCACTTTGCTAATTTTTTTTTTTTTTTTAAACATTCACACTTTTTTCTCATTCACACTCACACACCCATTCACACAGTCTTTTCGGCAACTTAGGCCATATATCACTTTTACGATAACCGTTGTATTAAATATATCTATTGGGGGTTCAGACATTTCTATTTAAGCACTTTGCTAATAAGAACGTCGATATGCCATTATCATTACTCTTAGGTATTGAAATAAATATGAAATTATATTTATTCACATAAACAATCTTAAAAAACTAAAATTCAAATTTATTCCTGTTCAGGATACGGTAAAAATTAAATTATATGCTTACTATATTTCATATATTTAATATATAATTTTCTCTAGTCAGCAGGGAAAAATAAAAACCTTATGGCACTGTCACTCCTTTGCAGAGTAAATATAAATATTGGTTTAAATTTTGATTTCTTAATTAGTGAATATATTATATACTGTATATTATATAATTATGTTAATTAACGTTATTTTAAATTCAATATACGTAATTTTTTTTAAATATAAAATACTCAAACATATATAGGTTTAAGTTAGTATATTCTGAAATATATAATTTAATATTTAAATTATTGTAAAAAACATACTTCTCTAAAAAAAATACTTTCTAAATGAATAATTACTTGTTTTGTTCGATTATTTGAAAACAATAAATATAGACATTATGAAAAATGATAACCTTTAAAATTTTTAATGAGATGCAAACTTGAGTGAAGAGTTAAGCTGGTGATGATGTAATCAGACAAAGAATTGAGCCTGGGAATGTCGAATTAAGCTGAGAGTTCATTTGCGATTGAACACCTGCTGGACACATAACGCCTTCAAATAAAATGTTTCTTTTTGTGTTAGTTTTTCTTACTTTCAGCTATAGTAACTCATGTGGGTGTGCTAATTCATTTGGCCCTTTTTGATTGATGATATCATAGTATAAATATCTTTTTGAGGTAGCGAAAATTTTCCCAGGATGTTACATTCTGCTAAATCATATTATCGCGGTAAACATTAACGTAATTTATTCATCGATGAACACATCAGTGTATATAAATTTAAAATTTTTTATTTTAAAATGTAATTAAATATTACCTTAAAAAAAAAAAGAATCTATTCTAATATTGCACTTCACTGTTTCTCAAAGAATTCAATGAATTAAAACCAAACAAAGGAAAAGTTTAACTAACAATGATTTTGTTAAACTTTTTTTTGCCTTTCTAAAATGACATTGTCTACTCACTAGAGGACTATTTTCTTTTTCAAATTTTTTAGTCCCTAATATTCTTAAATAGAGATGTATTATTAATTATTAACTAAAATAAATCTCGATTTATGCCATAGATTCAAACTTAAAATAATTTTCTTTATTTGGGTTTCTTTTTTTTTTAAACACTTTTTTTTTTAAATCCGAAATCTTGCAAAACTTCTATAAACTCTATACCTAACGTGGCGGGTTCGGACCCCAGGCAGTCCGATGATTTTATTTAAGCCATTTGGTATCCAAATGGCTTAAATAGAAATGCCTGGACCCCCAATTGATATTATAAATAATAACGTTTCTCGTCAAATTCTTAAATGGCCTAATTTGCCGAAAAGACTGTGTGAATGTGTGTGTGTGAGTGTGAATGAAAAAAAAAGTGTGAGTGTTAAAAAAAATGCAATTTAGAAATTTAGAAAGCCTTAAAAAGAATACGAGTTGCTTTATATTTTAATAATTTAATTCTAAGAGATGCCTCTACACGTGTTCTGACTTAATAGTAACTTCACGTATTAAATATTAATAAATATTTCAAATGAATATTTCTCTCTACAATGATTTCTCAGTATACTCTTATAACATGGGTTATAAAAGACAGAAAACACAAGTTAGTTTTTAATTAAATTGACTTTGCAGCTTCTTCGCCGTAGACGGATGGTTGGTCAAAAAAATTATAAAAACATTGTTTCTATTTTAAATTTAGTTATTATTGGTCAATAATCCAATCCAATCCAAATCCAATAATAACTAAATTTAAAATAGAAACAATGTTTTTATAATTTTTTTGACCAACCATCCGTCTACGGCGAAGAAGCTGCAAAGTCAATTTAATTGATATAAATCTCGCCTGAATCAGCACATGAATATAGTTAGTTTTTATTCATTCAATTTTAAAGACATAGGCGCCGACTCCATTGGGCCCAAGGGGTTTGAACCTCCCCCCCCCAATGTAAAGGGAAGAGGAGTCCAGCCCCCCCCCCCCTCTTCCCAAAAAAAAGGCTTCACTATCGTTAAAAGGTCAGGACAAAATCTTAAAACACTTAACCCATACCCCCTGCGTCAATCATATTTAGGCCCCTCTAAAAAATTTTTTCAAGTCGGCATCCATGATTAAAGGGCATTATTATCTTATTTTTACTTTCTCTTACCTATGTATATATGTAATATATATATAGAGAGAAAGTATTGGATTCATGTCAAAAATTCGATGTCGAGATTTTGATGGATCTTCACGTTTTGAGGTCCCCTGAATCCAAAAAAGTGGTTTTGGGGGTGGGTGGGTGGGGGTGTGGGGTGTGTGTGTGTGTGTGTGTGTGTGTGTGTGTGTGTGTGTGTGTGGGTGGGTGGTGTGTGTGTGTGTGTGTGTTCAATTTTAAGCATGAAGGAATTGAGCTAGGAGGATGAAATTTTATATTTAAGTTAAATACCACCCGGGACCGGAAAAATAAGCTTTTAATCAAAATTGGCCAAAGAGTACTAGTACTTTACTGATGTACTTTTTCAGTTTTTTTCGATTTTCTCAAAATTCGCTCTAACGATTTTGATTAAAATTCAAAAATCAATTATTTTTTAGATGCTCTTTCAAATGTATATTCTCGTTTTGCCCTCAAAATTGTTTGAAGCACACTTTACTCTTGTATTTCATAGGAAAGATAGGAGAAATGGTTGCCATGGTAACAAAATATAAATATTTTCCCATGTTTATAAATTTGACATCTTAAATTCTAATATATTGGCGGAAACTAAATATATTTCGACACAAAAAATCTGGTGTGACAAGCACAGAACACACTTTCGATTACCGAAGGTAAGAGAAAGTTGTGTGCTGTGCGCCAGTCACACCAGATTTTTCAAAAAATAATCTAGATTGTTTTTCGTCTGCTTGCATGTCTATTTTTTATAATAAATTTTTTTCAAATTAATAAAATTTTTCTAAAAAAAAAAAAAAATGGCAATTGTTATTCTATAAAGACAGATAGAGAGAGGAAAGGGCACCTCTTCGATGCCTTCAGTTGGAGTTAGAATTAGCTGCTTTATTTCTTTTATTTTCTCTTACCAATTCTATATACAGTATGTTAATATATAGAAAGTATTAGATGATATAAAAAATTTGATGTCAAGATTTTGATGGAAATACACCTTTTAAAGAGAAACGAAGTTTAAATTCGATATAATCCAAAACGTTTACCGTTGGCTCTTCTGAAAATTAATTAAATTTGATATTTAAATTAGGCACAATTGTCCCCACCTGATAGCTAGAGCCTTAAGTATATGGTATATGGTGAAATAATTTTAAATTTGAAAAGGTAAAATAAATTAAAATCCACTGTATCAGATTTTACTTTTTATCTTTTGTCATTAAATTATTATTATTTCACTATACTCTTCAGAGCTATCAGGTGGGGACTTAATTGTGGCGCTCGCTGTATGTACTTCCCTGGCATGCATAAATATTCTCCTATGTTTGTTTATAAATGTGTTCTACTTATTCTTATGTACTATTGGCAACTAAATATATCTCACCACAAAAAAATCTGGTGTGCACACAACTTTCGAATACCGAAGGTAAAAGGTAATCTCTATACATATATCACGCTATCATATAAGCCTAATAACATGAAATGAGAGCGGTCTAATAAGAATCCGGCTCTTTCTTAATTGCGAGATGTTATTTTTAGAAAAAAAAAATCTATTTTTATAAAGCACCCACATATATAATTGTTTTAATTAAGCGATTAAACGATTATGTGTGAATTTGATTACATAACTTTCTGTTTACATTATTATGTGATCTATAATAGCTAGATTAACAAAGAATAGTCTAAGATAAAAACACTTTCTCTGATATCATAATAAATTTTATTTGAAGCAACCCTAGTGAGACAATCAAAAGAACTTTATAAAGAGGGGACACGCAATGTATCCTTTCACGCAAACAAATTTGACAGCTTTAACAGGGTTCTTATTAGTCCGCTCTCATTTCATGTTAATAGGCTTATATGATAGCGTGATAGACTTTTTATTATGTTTATTAATTTATAACTTCGTACTCCTTAAAATAAATAGGTGAAATTGTATAAAAAAAGAGCATTTTTCCCTCTTCCTTACTAGCCATTTCCTGATTATAAAATAGAAATAGATAGAAACGAACATCCTTTAATTATTAATTTTATTTATTTCTCATTTGTCTTCCGGAATGACCTATATTCTTCTGCATTTTCTTGCAGGGTCCAAACTTCCTTATTTTTCAATCTGTGATTGATTTTAAAATGAAATTTATTTTTTTATAATAAACTCATGAATTTTCTTGGACCTAAACACTGCCTGCAGCTATTTGGCACCAAGTCAAGTTGATGTTTTTTCGTAGTGTTTCGCTTATATACCCAAATAAGGTTGTCTTGGGATTCGTATGTATGTACGGAAGGAAGGCCGATTGCCCCTATTGGGGTCACTCTCTCTATATTTCTTTTTTATTTATTTATTTATTTTATTTTTTTTACTTCAAACTTGTTCATTGCTCTAGCTTGCTCAGCTGATGTCGCCATGTAACTAAAGCCTTACATGGGGATTTCAAAGTCCGCATTACCTCGACTTGATCGTATTAACTAAAGAGAATGTATTTTTTTTCCCTAGTTTTATTTCTCTAAGCTCCAGATCATCTCGAAAATGAATTATCCTAATGAATTCCTTTTAGGGTATTCACCTGTTGTAGCTTCGGACGACGAACAAGGTTTCGCCTGAACGCCCTTGAGATATCGTACTTCAGGTCAAATGCCTCTTAAGTTCGAATTAAAAGACGTTCACGCATGTCGATTACTCGAGTAGATTAACGTTTAGATATTCCAAGCAGTTTCTTGCTGAATCATGCGAGTTCTGAGTTCTGAGGTGGCCGGAAGCATCCGTTACGGCACATGATCGAAGCACTGGCTAGCAAAATGGTTCTACTATTTTTGCTAACGATGGTCTATCATTTTTTTAAAGCATCAAATCTTTTAAAGGAAATAATCAGAAATATTTTATTTCTAACTCAAATTTAATATTCAAATCTGTTTTTCTCATTTTACTTATATAGGCCTAATCAGAAAATGCATGTATTATTATTATTGAAATATAATATGAATTAATAATATTGAATAATGTAAATAATAAATTAAGTATTTAATAATAATGGGCGTATTCAGAGGGGGACAAGGTGGGCAGCTGCCTCCCCCCCCCCTCCCCTTCCAAACTTGAAATTAAAATAAAAAACAAAAAATATAAATAAAAAACTGAAAAATTCACGCTAGCTGAGAGATCTCCAGTTAGGCTGTGGCATTTAATAAAATAATAAAATAGATATTAGAAAAGTTGCCCCCTCCCCTTTCGTTTTGAGCTCGATAGCCCATGATATAATTATAAATTGTTTAAAGTCTTATCATTCGTGTCTGGGTCCAGAGACCTAACCCTGGGGGTTAAAACTCTTTCCGCTCCGAAATGTAAATAAAGGCTATATCAAATTTTTTTAGATTTAAAGATATTTCTTTAAATTTTTTTTTTTACTTATATTGCATTTATTAGCCTACATGAACTACATAATTGGAAATATTATTTCCACAATGAAATTATATTCCTCTTAATTTAAGGAATTAGAAGCTAAATATCTCTTGGAATGTTAATTACTATTTCGATTACTACCAATCTGCAAAGACGAAGTTAAGTTAATCTTATTTCAAGCACAACTTAAGAAAATATTTCAATTAAGGATTGGAATTGAAAAAAAAAACAAACTTTTTTTCTAATTAAACTTTACTATGTAGAACAGTAACTTGCTATTTTTGTTTCAGAACAGATATAATCCATCCTCCTGTTTATTAGGAAATTACTATTCAAAAAATTCAATCACAAAAAAATATAGATAATTTTATTTGATCTTTTTCGGCATCTAAGGCCATTTATACTTCGTCCCTATTTTTCGAAATTGCATTCAATATAATTCAGAAAAATGTTAATAATTTGGAAGATGAAGTAAATACAATTTAGAGTTATAGTGATTCTTACATTTGTTTTCTTTCACTCCGTCTTAGCTTATTTGCTGATGCACTTTCTCGTAAAAGATTATTTGAGTTTCATCTCACGTGAACCATGATGACTTTTTTTTTTGATCATTTTGTCCCTTTTGTGTTGTGGTTGTCGGTTACTGGCCTCTGATAGACTTCACGATCTTTTGATTACCTGATGATGGGCTATCCTAGCTTCTTTTCTCTTTTATGCTTTAAATAAACCACAACAAATTTAAAATAGAATTAACTTGGCAAACAACTTTAGGATACAGGAAGACTTATTTTAAGATAGGTTTTTGTTTGTTTTTTTTTGTTTTCCTAAATACGTAGGTTTTTGATTCATTATCTCAATTTATTTTTTTATTTATTTATTTTTATTTTTTTTAAATAGGCATAATGTTAAACGATTGAATTCAATCTACATATGAGAAAAAAATTGCAAAATTAAAAACAAAAAATTAACTAATTAAAAGCATCTAAAAATTTGATTTTTAAAATTTTAATCAAAATCGTTAGAGCGAATTTTAATAAAAATCGTTATAGCGAATTTTGAGAAAATCGAAAAAAACTAAAAGACTACATCAGTAAAGTACTACTACTTTTTGGCCGTTTTTGTTTAAAAGTTTATTTTCACAGTTCAGGGGGGTGTCTAATTTAAATATAAAATTTCGGCCTCATAGCTCAATTTCTTCATGCTTCAAATTGAACACAGTCAGACCATGTCGCAAAAACCACTTTTTTGGATTCAGGGGACCTCAAAACTGTATATCCATCAAAATCTCGACATCCAATTTTTGATATGAATCCAATCTTTCTATATGTTAACAAATATAGAGATAAGAGAGAGTAAAAATGTTCTTTTCAAATGAAACACCCTAATACAGTGGTTTCCAAACTTTATGTGATCATGCCTCCCTTAAAAATTTAATCGTAGGACGCCTCCCCCCCCCCCCAACTACTGTATTATATTGTTTATTTATTAAACTTTAAGAGTCATTTAGAAAATTTCTCACTGACGCCTCACAGTTTGTAAAAAGCTGCCCTAATATATATTTAACTTATTTTCTTGCTTCGAGGCTCTACAAATTATTCCATTAAATCATCTTTATTTTGCTAATTATTATTTTGATAGTTTAATTTTTGAATAAAATGTGTAAATTACATTGGTGTAAATTATATTGGTTTTATCAATTCCTTTCATTTTGAAAATAAATTTTTTATTTTATTCAAAATAATGATACTAATTGAATAATTATAAATATAATTCATGGAGATTTCAAGTATATTTCTGTCAAAATCAAAATTAGTCTCACTCTTATTTGTAGTTTCTTTGAGTCATGTTTCTGAATGTCGTCTAAAAATAACACTGAACTTTTAAGGTCTTCAACACCGTCGCGAAATATCATCATCATCATCATCATCATTTGTTCAAATTTGCTCTTTTATTCACCCCTCACAGAACATGAAATCACTTTTGTTTTTCAAAAAAAAAAAATTAGTAAGAGGCTACACAATAAGACCAGACATTCGTCTCTCTTCCCGACGCCTTTTTTTTTAATTCCTTTAGTCTCTAAAACATAAATCATCAGAGGAAGAGCTCGTTTTCTTTGTTCTCGACCGATGACTCAATCAATGTCTTCTCGCGATATATTTGGCCTTCTTCAGTCAATTATTTAGTCAACCAGCCATTTCACTTTTTCAGATCTTTGTTTATAGAGTTAAAATTTTTAAACTAGTACCATTTTTAGTCACGTTTTAAGACAAGGCTGAAGACCTCTTTGGAATTTTATCTCAAACTATCTACCTCTTTATATGAAAAGGGAGACAAAATTCAATTTACTTTTATCTATTATAGTTATATTTAAAAAATATATAGACCTTTTCTCTTTATTTTATTTCTTTTTTTTTTTTTTTTTATTTAGGGTAGGGCTACTCGGCCATCCATTTTATTTCTTCAGAGCTCTACAAATTGTTCCGTTAAATCATCTTTATTTTGCTAATTATTATTTTGATAATTTAATCTTTGAAAAAAATATGTAAATTACATTTAAGCTACTATAACTTAGCATAAAAATAAATTTATTTTAATTTTTCGGATCCAACTTTATAGATATTATAAATCGTGCATAGAAATTGATTTGAAAGCTAATTTTTTTTTTTTTTTTTTTTTTTTCATTTTCATCATATTTGACATTATTATTTATTAACCAATCTTATGGAGGGATATATTAGTAAACTACAGTATTAAAACAGTTGCAAAAATAAAAAAATTATTAAAATTTTTTTTTTAATTAATTTTATACATGAAGAGGATAAGGACGGCGATCGTGGATTACCAATTTCCCTAGAAACTTTTATTCTCAGATGCATAAATTATTTCATTTTTACCTGGTGGACATATAACCATTAAAGGATTTTTGATTAATTACACCAGAGCCGGTATATATAGAGAAAAATAAAAAAAGTAAAATTCAAACATTACAAGATCTCTCACGTGATCAGCATCACTACAGATAACTGCCTAATACAAAATATATATTCTCTCTTGACACTTGGGCCCTGAAGATGGCATCTATCGAGCCCGGAACATTACCCAATAAAATATTTAAAGAAAAAAAATTTGACTGCCAGTCTCTGCTTTCGCAACCCCTCCTTGATACAAGTCAACAGCCACAACTACAATATAAAATCTAAACTCAAAGCAATTAATCGAAAAAATAACTTCTTTCTATATGGTTGCCTTATTTTAATAACCAAAGACTGCATACTTTCTGAAAACCATGGTAAAAAAACTATTTTTATAATTTCTCTTATACAAATCAGATCTAGAAGTTTTAATAGCAAAAAAAAAATATTTGTCTAATTTATTGCAGTAATCTACGTAGGCCTATATCTATTAATTATTATTATCTAACAATTTTCTCTTCTCATTTTATTCATGTTTTATTTATTTTAAACAATTTATTTTTACTTTTTTATGTACTATTTATAAATTTAAAATACGTACATAAAAAATTTAATTATTCATTCATTTCATATTTTTTTTAAACCTTTCTTCATACGTATATTATTTTAATATCTTATTTATTATCTATAATTTCGTTTTCATAACCTATAGTTTAATATTAATATAAAGATATTATTTTCTATTATTCACACATTTCTCTTACCTATATATGTTAATATATATCTACATATAGAGAGAAAGTATTGGTTTCATGTCAAAAATTAAATGTAGAGATTTTGATGGATATACACGTTTGAAGTCCCTGAATCCAAAAAAGTAGTTTTCGCGACATGGTCTGTTTTTGGGTGTTGCTGTGAACAAAATATCTCAAGAATGAAAAGAGCTAGGAGGTTGAAAATTTACATTTAAGTTAGCCACCCATCTAGGCCGTGAAAATAAGCTTTTAATCAAAATCGGCCAAAAAGCACTAGTAGTTTACTGATGTACTTTTTCAGTTTTTTTTTCGATTTTCTCAAAATTCGCTTTACAGAAGATATGAGAAAGTTGTGTGCCTCGCAGTCACATCAGATGTTTTTTTAATTACGAACCTCACTTTGCTTATAAGGATATCAACGAAATTTAAAAATATAGCCAATATGCAGATTTTCTTATTAAATTCACAAATTCCTCATTTGTTTGCATTTTTTTACTTTCTCTTACCTATGTATATATGTAATATATATATAGAGAGAAAGTATTGGATTCATGTCAAAAATTCGATGTCGAGATTTTGATGGATCTTCACGTTTTGAGGTCCCCTGAATCCAAAAAAGTGATTTTCGCGACATGGTCTGTCTGTGTGTGGGTGGGTGGGTGGGTGTGTGGGTGGGTGGGTGGGTGTGTCTGTGTTCAATTTTAAGCATGAAGGAATTGAGCTACGAGGTTGAAATTCTATATTTAAGCTTAAACACCCCCCGGGACCGGAAAAATAAGCTTTTAATCAAAATCGGCCAAAGATTACTAGTACTTTACTGATGTACTTTTTCAGTTTTTTTCGATTTTCTCAAAATTCGCTCCAACGATTTTTTTAAAATTCAAAAATCAATTATTTTTTAGATGCTCTTTAAAATGTATATTCTCATTTTGCGATTGAAATCTTCTGAAGACCACTTTACTCTTGTATTTCATAGGGAAGATAGGAGAAATGGTTGCCATGGTAACAAAATATAAATATTTTCCCATACTTATAAATTTTACATCTGAATTCAAATGTTCCGTACTGTCGGGAACTAAATATATGTCGACACAAAAATCTGGTGTGACAAGCACAGTGCACAACTTTCGATTACCGAAGGTAAGAGAAAGTTTGTGCTTGCGCCAGTCACACCAGATTTTTAAACTTTTTACTTTCTCTTACCTATGTATATATGTAATATATATATATAGAGAGAAAGTATTGGATTCATGTCAAAAAATTCGATGTCGAGATTTTGATGGATCTTCACGTTTTGAGGTCCCCTGAATCCAAAAAAGTGGTTTTCGCGACATGGTCTGTCTGTGTGTGTGGGTGTGTGTGTGTGTGTGTGTGTGTGTTCAATTTTAAGCATGAAGGAATTGAGCTACGAGGTTGAAATTCTATATTTAAGTTAAACACCCCCCGGGACCGGAAAAATAAGCTTTCAATCAAAATCGGCCAAAGAGTACTAGTACTTTACTGATGTACTTTTTCAGTTTTTTTCGATTTTCTCAAAATTTGCTCCAACGATTTTTTTTAAATTCAAAAATCAATTATTTTTTAGATGCTCTTTAAAATGTATATTCTCATTTTGCGATTGAAATCTTCTGAAGACCACTTTACTCTTGTATTTCATAGGGAAGATATGAGAAATGGTTGCCATGGTAACAAAATATAAATATTTTCCCATACTTATAAATTTTACATCTGAATTCATATGTTCCGTACTGTCGGGAACTAAATATATGTCGACACAAAAAATCTGGTGTGACAAGCACAGTACACAACTTTCGATTACCGAAGGTAAGAGAAAGTTGAGTGCTGTGCGCCAGTCACACCAGATTTTTTTAGATAAGTATACTTATCTGATATTATAATATCGGTGGCAGTTGTTTTCGCCCACTACTATTATTCTCACTTAATAAATAAGCTTAGAAAAAATAACTTATTATTATACTGTATAGTATGTTTTATCTCTATTATAATAGGAAACATAATTCTACCGCTTAATTAATTATTCATTAACATGATGACAAATTATTTAAAAGAATATTTTTTTTAATAATAAGCATAATAAATTCATAGTCATTAATACTAGTATTAAAAAAAAAATATTTATTTATAGTATTTTATTAAAATATTCTTTACACATTCAACACTCTTTCTTTTTAAAAGAGAAAGTTTATAAACTTATTGTTTAGGAAATTCAATATCACACAAGGAAATTGTTATCTTAATATGGAATTTAAGTCAAGGTCTGAAGAGTAAAAATCAAATAAATTTATTGTTTATTTTTCAAGATAATAAGAAGAATCAATTTTTTACTTTCTCGTACCTCTATATATATGTTAATATATAGAGAGAGAAAGTATTGGTTTCATGTCAAAAATTCGATGTCGAGCATTTTGATGGATCTTCACGTTTTGAGGTCCCCTGAATCCAAAAAAGTGGTTTTCGCGACATGGTCTGTCTGTGTGTGTGTCTGTGTGTCTGTCTGTCTGTGTGTCTGTGAACAAAATATCTCAAGAACGAAAAGAGCTAGGAGGTTGAAATTTTATATTTAAGTTAGACACCCCCATGGGACGTGACACGAAGCTTTTGAACAAAATCGAACAAAAAGTACTAGTACTTTACTGATGCACTTTTTCAGTTTTTTTCGATTTTCTCAAAATTTGCTCCAACGATTTTTTTTTAAATTCATATATCAACTATTTTTTAGTTGCTCTTTAAAATGTATATTCTCATTTTGTGATTGAAATCTTCTGAAGACCACTTTACTCTTGTACTCCATAGAAAAGATAGGAGAAATGGTTGCCATGGTAACAAAATATAAACATTTTGCCATACTTATAAATTTTATATCTTGAAAATCGAATGTACCATACTGTCGGAAACTAAATACATGTCGACACAAAAAATCTGGTGTGACAAGCACAGTACACAACTTTCGATTACCGAAGGTAAGAGAAAGTTGTGTGCTGTGCGCCAGTCACACCAGATTTTTCTTTCCTTGGTTATTTGGAATTTTAATTAATATTTGAAGTAATACTATTTATCAGTGCTCCTGTTAATTACTTAATCTATTACCTTTTATATTTTTTTTCAGTGTCATGAATTCTTATTTGGCATTTACTAGTATTTCGAGACTACTTTTGGAAATTTTCTTCAGAGTAAATAATAAGTGAATAAAAATCTGGTGTGACTGATATTGTCAGAAAAAAAAAAAATATTGGATTTATTATTCTATTTTTATTTCTCTTTAATATCAAAAAATTACAATTTGCATTTTGCATATAAGACATATAAAAAAAATATTCTTAAAAGGTAGCAAATTTTGATTTTTTATATCTCTAGTAGTCCACAATTTTCCTATTTTAAAAATAAATATCTGGTGTGACTGGCCCCACAGCACACCCCTTTTTCTCTTACCCTTCGCCAAGAGAAGTTGTGTACTGTGCTTGTGACCAGGGCCGTGCCTAGGTTATTTAGCGCCCGGGCAGTTAGTCCTTTAGCGCCCTTTGTATATATTTTTTACATTGTCACAAAAATGTTACCCGTCCGAAAAAATGTTTTACCTTTTTATTTCTCTTACCTATGTATATTGTAATATATATATGAGAGAAAGTATTGGATTCATGTCAAAAATTCGATGTCGAGATTTTGATGGATCTTCACGTTTTGAGGTCCCCTGAATCCAAAAAAGTGGTTTTCGCGACATGGTCTGTCTGTGGGTGGGTGGGTGGGTGGGTGGGTGGGTGGGTGGGTGGTGTGTGTGGGTGGGTGTATGTTCAATTTTAAGCATGAAGGAATTGAGCTATGAGGCTGAAATTTTATATATAAGTTAAACACCCCCCGGGACCGGAAAAATAAGCTTTTAATCAAAATCGGCCAAAGAGTACTAGTACTTTACTGATGTACTTTTTCAGTTTTTTTCGATTTTCTCAAAATTCGCTCTAACGATTTTGATTAAAATTCAAAAATCAATTATTTTTTAGATGCTCTTTCAAATGTATATTCTCGTTTTGCCCTCAAAATTGTTTGAGCACACTTTACTCTTGTGCTTCAAAGGAAAGATAGGAGAAATGGTTGCCATGGTAACAAATTATAAATATTTTCCCATACTTATAAATTTTACATCTGAATTCAAATATTCCCTACTGCCGGGAACTAAATACATGTCGACACAAAAAATCTGGTGTGACAAGCACAGTACACAACTTTCGATTACCGAAGGTAAGAGAAAGTTGTGTGCTCCAGTGCGATTTTTTAGAGACGCTAATTTTTTCCGCCCCCGGGACCGAAATTTTTTCCCGTTTGGCGCCCCCGAAACCAAAATTTTTTTCCCGTCCGAAAAAATGTTTTACCTTTTTTTTAGAGGCGCTAAATTTTTGCCGCCCGCGGAACCAAAATTTTTCTGCACTTGCGCCCCTTCAAAATTTGCGCCCTGGGCAAAGGCCCCGGTCGCCCCCCCCCCTAAGCACGGCCCTGCTTGTGACACCAGATTTTTTGTGTCGAGATATATTTAGTTGCCTTTAGCACCTAAGTCCCAAACTTGACCACACGATTCATAGATCGCGCTGAGCTACGAATGCTTCCACATCAGTAAAGTGTACTTCAAACAATTTTCTCGAAAAATTTCACTGATATACTTTTTAAAGAGCATCAAAAAATAGTTGATTTATAAATTTTAATCAAAATCGTTGGAGTGAATTTAAAAAAAAAAAATCTGAAAAAGTACATCAGTAAAGTATATCAAACGATTTCCACGAAAAATTTCATTGATATACTTTTTAAAGAGCAACTAAAAAATTGTTGATTTCTGAATTTTAATTAAACTCATTCCAGCAAATTTTGAGAAAATCAAAAAGCACATCAATAAAGTAATAGTACTTTTTGCCAAAAACTTATTTTCACCCCTTGGGGGGAGAGAAGGCGAAGCCCCCCTGGCTAGACGCCAAACCCGCCGAAGGCGGGCGGCGGCTAGTTTCTAAATAATACTCAGAAGTAACTATTCAAGTAGCTATGCAATTTACTTTAAAGAGAAAATTTTAATAAAATTCTAAGGGGACGCCTTCTTTGTAATCTAAAAACCTTGATATAAACTCTCTTCTCTAAATGAATGGCTCATTCTTACATCTAGGATTTATTTATCCTAATTTTGATTGACCTATATAGAATTTCCAATGCTTTTTGAAAGCCGCGACCTGATTTTTCATTTATATACCAAGATAATCAGATCAAGGAGTGTAGGTATACTGTATATTGCTTTTGGTAAATTCAACTATTTTTATTTTTACTACTGGCTTGCCCCATCTAAAAAAGCCTTCTCAAGGAAAATGTTCCTTTGATTAAACTCAGCTGTCGCTATAAATTCATCTGACCTAGGATCATTGAACTGAGCCATTAATCGGAATAGAATTTTTTATATCTTCTTTTTGAGATTTATATTATGAATAAAGAAAATTAAATTCAAAAGCTTTGCTGCTCAAAGCTCAGACTGGGCCAGAGAAAGTTTATGAAGCTAATGAATTGTCTCTGTCGCCTAACAGGAACTTATTTCCTTATAAAGGTGTATTATTTATATTCGAGTAATATTTTCTAATATTAATTATTATATAAATAAGGAATATTTTTATCCTGTTTCCTTTCTTATTCAATTTTGAAATAGAGGATTTTTAAATAATAAAAGTTATATAATAACATAGGATACAAGTATATAAAACAAACTAGAACTTTATTCGTTTTTTTTTACTACTAGTTCACTTATCGGAACTGTTCTGTTCTGAAACTATAATATTTAATAAAAGGGAAATTAGGACAATATAAATTATTCACCTTTAATTATTCAATATGACTGACAATTTCGCTTTTTTATTTTATACTCGATCATCTTTCATTTTTTATTATTAATTTTATTAAATAATAATGTAAATTAAGATACCAAAATTTAATAAAAAAGAAGCTTAGAAGAAAGTGGATTTTTTAATCAGTCCGCCTAAAATTATTCCCCCTTCGCTTTCACATCCCTCAATTTCAGATCATAAAAGGGTTGTTAAAAATGTTTATCAGCTCATTTAAAAGAGTGGCTGGAAGAAGAGCTTATCTCTTATCTCTTTACTATTAGGGAGAACATATGCATGAGAAGGCATAAAAATTTTTAATTTAAACTCTTTTCTACACAAGGGTTGGAATATCTAATCTAAAAATCAGGAGAGGTTTATTAAAAATTATTTGAAGAATTTTGTATCTGTGTTCATGATAATTAAATATTTTTTCTATAAAAGTCTTTTTTTTTTAAGTTCTTAACCTCGTTTTAAAAGCTCAATTTTAACGGTTCCATCCAGTTATTTTAGTTATTAAAAAAATCTCTGAGATTTATAGGTCTTTACCACTTATGCCTTATTGGGCGTATTTTTTTAGCAAATAGAAAATAATTTGCATAATAATTGATGGAAAGAGATATTGGAGATCCAAACAAAAAAAAAATCTGGTGTGACTGTCGCACAGAACACCAGATTTTTTGTGTCGACATATATTTAGTTTCCGCCGATATATTAGAATTCAAGATGTAAAATTTATAAGTATGGAAAAATATTTATATTTTGTTACCATGGCAACCATTTCTCCTATATTTCCTATGAATTACAAGAGTGAAGTGGTATGCTGATGATTTCAATGGCAAAATGAGAATAAACATTTTAATGAGCATCTAAAAGATAATTGATTTTTGAATTTTAAACAAAATTGTTGGAGCAAATTTTGAGAAAATCGAAAATATATATATATATATATATATATATATATAAAATAAAAATAATCATTCCACTGCCTGGGATCCGAACCCGCGACGCTTGGTATAGAAGTCCAGCACGCTCCAACTAGACCAAGGCCCAAGGGCTCAAAAAAACTTGATTCGATTAGTCAGAAATCAGGCACTAATAGAATATCTATCAATTTTCAATGTTTTATCTCTGACATTAAATGAATAGGTAGCGAATCTTTTCAATAAGTTTATTAATTTATTTTTACTTTTTCTTACCTTAATAGGCCTATATGTTATTATATAGAGAATTCATGTCAAAAATTCGATGTCGAGATTTTGGTGAATATACTCGTTTTGAGGTCTCCTGAATGCAAAAATGTGGTTTTCGCGACATGGTATGTCTATGAACAAAATATCTCAAGAAAGAAAATAGCTAGGAGTATTAAATTTTATATTTAAGTTAGGTCCCCCCCCTGGGACGTAACATTAACATGAAGTTTTTGAACAAAATCGGCCAAAGAGTAGTCTACTAGTACTTTACTTATTTACTTTTTCAGTTTTTTTTTTTTTTCGATTTTCTCAAAATTCGCTACAACGATTTTGATTAAATTTCAAAAATCAATTATTTTTTTAGATGCTCTTTCAAATGTATATGCTCATTTTGCTCACTAAATTGTTTAAATCATAGTTTACTCTTGTACTTCATAGGAAAGATAGGAGAAATAGTTGCCATGGTAACATAATAAAATTATTTTCCATTGTTTATAAATTTGACATCTTGAATTCTATCTAATTTAGAGCTTACTATCGGAAACTAATATTTGTCGACACAAAAAAATCTGGTGTGAGAAGTACACAACCCAGCTTTCTCTTAGCAAATGTAAGAGAAAGTTGTGTGCTGTGCACCAGTCACCCCAGATTTTTAAATAATAAATGATCAAATGTTTGCTAAAAATCTTTTTCCTTTCTCAATTATTTCTCTTTCTAAAAAATTATGAATCAAATCAAACATTCTGTCTTATTATATTTAAATTTTTTTTTGAAATTTACATATCCTTCAATCATAATTATGAAATTTTCTTATATCTAACACCCCTTCAATTTTACAATACCTAATATGTCATTCACTTAATTTAAGTCTTAAATTGCTGTTTTTAAATAGCCAATCAAGCAATCATTTTGAATTTCACATGTTTCTTCGACCTATGGTCTTTAATCATAATTCCTCTACTCAAAATGTATTATTTTTACCAAATTAAGACAGGAACACTTTTAACCTTACCAGTGAAAGTATGTCATTGAAAAAATCTTTAAGTTCAATCTTTTATAATAAATTTGCCTTAAATATAGCCTATATTATTTTTATTTTTAAAATATTATTATTTGAATATATTTTTTTGAGTTGTAATTTTGAAAGATTTTATTTTTTTTTTTTGAAAATTAAAAAAAATCTTCTGTCCTCGCCATTATTAATCCCGCGGTGCGGGGTCGGCGGAAAATTTAAAAAAAAATAAGTCTCTAAATTAAACTAATTTATTCTGCTTACATGAAAGGAAATTTCTAAATAAATTTGTAAACTTGATGAGTCACTATTATTTATTTATTTTTTTTTATAAAGCTCATCTGAGGTTCAAATAGATACTTTGGTGGATTATCATTAAGCTACATGAGACACGTGCCTTGGCATGGGAACTCTATAGTTCAATTTATATATTTTTCTTTTAGAGGAAAGGCAGAGGTTAGCCAAAAATAAAAAGATTCAGAATGCGTAACAATATTCCGGAATATAAAAGATTCAGAATGCGTAACAATATTCCGGAATATTGTTACGCATTCAGAATCTTTTATTTTTAGCTGCATCTGCCCTTCCTCTCAACGTTATCATCACAGCCACCAATTCTTAATTTCTATTTTTCTATTTATTATTAATTTTTTAAATTATTTTTTACTTTCTCTTACCTATGAGTATATGTATGTTAATATACATATATATAGAAAGTAATGGATTCTTGTCAAAAATTCGATGTCGATATTTTAATTGATATACACGTTTGAGGTCTCCTGAATCCAAAAAAAAGTGGTTTTCGCAACATCATCTGTCTGTGTTATATATTGATAGAATACATAGCTTACAGTGTAATTCTGTAAAGAGCATCAGTTCATATAAGAAACAAACGTTTTTATTTCTCATCTTTTCAATTATTAACTACTTATCAATAAATAAAACATCTATTAATACTATAAGAATATATTTTAACTGATGAATATAATCATTACTATTTATACACTATTTATTGATTCATTTTTATGATAATATAAACTAGAAGTATTCTTGAGCTAATTAAATTTTTTTTTTTACATTAATCACCTTCTATTTATAATAACAAATCAATTTTTTATCTAAATATATTCATATCATGGATTCCAAAAATTGGTAGTTCGAAGGTAGCCAATATGCGGCTGTCCTTATCAAGCGAAATATCTTGAAACTCCAACCACTGGGGGTATACGGCTACAACCATATCTGTTCAAATCTATTCAAAATTAAACCCATTCTGGTTTACAAATTCTCCGACTTCAATAGACAGAAAATTACAATAGTCCATAGATTGATAATCGGACGCACTCGCTGCAATGCTCATCTTCAGTTTTTCAATAGTACCGTCAGCCCTCTGCGCTTGCTCCCTTTCTCCGGCAATTCCAGACCACATGAAATTTCCAGAGCACCTGATATTTTCCTGTAAAAAATACGACAACCATAGGACCAAGGGCGGATACAAGGGGGGGGGGTAAAGGGGGTAATTACCCCCCCCCCCGAGATTCGAAAAAAATACCTTTTTTTTTGCAAAAAAATTTATTTTTAATGTAAAATTTTTAAAATTAATACTTAAAAATTTGATGTGTATTTATTTATATTCTGACAAACAAGTACAGAATGCGCTTTTAAATTACCGAAATTAAAAAAAAATAGTGTGCTGTGCGACGAGTCACACCAGATTACCCCCCCCCCCCCGAGAAACACCTCTGGATCCGCCCTTGCATAGGACCAAACTCAAAAGCGCACTTACAGCCACACTTCCGAGACCCGCCCGCCTACATTCATCCAAATTCTGAGAAAACAAAACCTAAACGTCATAATAGCCCTTACCACATTTATAATAGAAGCCCAAATTCAAATTTAGCAAAGACAGTACTTTTTAGTAATGTTCTTTGTAAAATGTTGTTTGTATATGTATATTTTTGATATTGTATTTGTTTTGTAAAAATTTGCACTGTTGGACTCCAATGGCCTCAATGGAGAAATTAAATTAAAAAAAAAAATTCTTGAAGTAGTTGTCATTATTGAAAAAATAATTTTGTAAATCAATAAAAATATTATTCTTTGAAAAAAAGTTTTTAAATTTCCCTCTAGCTTGTAATAAATTTTAAAAATAAAAAAAAAAATTCTTTTTATTATTTATTTCTTATTTTTAAATTATTTTTTAATTTTAAATATTAAATTAATTAATATTTTATTAAATTAAAAAATAAATGAATAAATAAAAATGGGAAAGTCAATTGACTAGCGAGTCTCCTATCTCCTGCAAGCCTCCCGGGGCATTCGCCGCCTCTCGAATGTCAAACCCATTTTAGTCCGCGTATTTATATCGGTTTTTCGTTTATAAAATAATCTAAAGTGAACTTTTTTATTAGTGAATTTATTTATTAGTGTTCAGTGAAGTGTTTTTTATATAATGATGTGTGTGTCTTCCAACATTGGGTCAGATGCAGCTGGAGAAATATCTGTCATCCAACCGGTGCTCCTTCCTGCATCTTCAAAAAAGGTTTGTTTTATCAACCAATATTTATTTGCGTTTGAATCAAATGAAATAATCATTGATAAGTAAAATTAAAAATATTATATTCATGTGTTCACTATTAATTGTGTTATTTCCGTATTTTCATACCCAACTGACATCTCTCATTTTATTGTTTATTAATTTTTTTATATTTCTTTAATAAAAATACTTATTTTTGGAAAGATCCATTAAATATGAATTATATTTTTAAGAAGAAATAGTTTTAAAATTATTAATAAACTATGATTTGTCAGAGTGATCATTATTTAAGTGAAATAAGGGAGTTTTCATTTTACATATAGAATTAACCTTTTAAGTTGTCATCATAATAAATTGATATTATTTGGGTTTCAGTGCTGTATTTGAATAAAATATCAGTGGCATGGATTTCTTCAGATATATTTTAAACTCCCATCACATTTCTATATAAATTTTATTTGAAGATACCCTTAGCATGAATAGCTGAAACGGCTTTTTATTATTTTTTTATTATTCAAATATTACTATAATAATAATATCTCTTAATATCAAAAATACTAACATTATCCTCTCATTTATCTATATATTTTATAAATATATATATAATCAATGATAAGATTTCTTTTCAAGCACGGTTTCTATTTATATAGATATACTGTATTATCATTATTTCTTGAAAAAGAGGATTTGCTCAATATTACATTCCACCAATATGGGGTACTGTTTTTTTTTTTTTTTACATTTTATAACATGCTATATTGCCTCATTCTTTTAATTAAATTTTTAAGCCTAAAGCAATTATTTTTAGATTGAGTTGTTTTTACTTTTTTAATGTGATCTTAATATAGAAAATTTTCATGTTTATAGGAAGATTACATTGAATTTAATTATAAATAATTTAAGATCTTTTTTAAGCAAGGAATTTTCTATTGGATTGGTATCAAACTCATCTACTGATAAAAATGAATGTCTATATTAGGCTGTTGTTTCTTTTATCTCTCCTACTCCATGCGTTTCTCATGTGATTATTTCATTGTTTTTTTAATATAGAAAATTTTTCGGTTTTCGCGACATGGTCTGTCTATGAACAAAATATCTCAAGAATGAAAAAAAGCTAGGAGTTTGAAATTTTATATTTAAGTTAGGTACCCCCCTGGGACGTAACATTAACATGAAGCTTTTGAACAAAATCGGCCAAAGAATAGGCTACTAGTACTTTACTGATGACTTTTTCAGTTTTTTGTGAATATAGAAAATTGTCATGTTTATAGGAAGATTAAATTGAATTTAATTATAAATAATTTAAGATCTTTTTTAATTAAAATTGAAAGGAATTTTCTTTTGGATGGGGATAGATATCAAACTCATCTACTGATAAAAATGAATTTCTATATTAGGCTGTTGTTTCTTTTAACTCTCCTACCCCATGCGCTTCTCATGTGATTATTTCATTGTTTTTTTTTTTTTTTTTTTTAATATAGAAAATTTTAAAAGAAATTTTCGTTAAACATTATCGCATCTTGACGGATTTTAATATTTAGCAAATATAATAAAAATATAAATTAGAGGATAATGTTAGTATTTTTGATATTAATAGATATATTAATGGTGGTTTGAATAATAAGAAAACAAGGTGTCGGCTCTTCGTTCTAAGAATATATATAATAAAAAAAATATACCAAATTTTTTTTATTTTTAATTAAGCAAAAAATTTACTTCCCCCCGGGGTTTGCCCCCCGGATTTTTTTCATTTTCCCCCCACCCCCCCCTATTTTTGACCCCCAAACCCCCCCCCTTATTTAAATTATGATAAATCCCCGATTTCAGTCTACTAGAGAAACGCCGCTCAAATCAAGCGTTCAGATTTCTCCGTTATATATTATATATAAGATTACAATTTATATAGAAATGTGATGGAAGTTTAAAAGGTTCCTGAAAAAATCCTTGGAATGTATGTCATCCTAGAAAATCTAGAAAATATATAGACAGATTCTGTCAATTATTTTTATATGATTAGGCCTACTAAGATTTTCTTTATAAAACAGCGTGTTGAATATTTTCTTCTACATTCACTTATCAACATTTTCTGATATTTATCTCTTCATTTGGATTTGATATTTTGTTAAACTGACATTAGGCGTTTGAGTAGTTACTTAATATTTATGAGTTCAATTCTCCTTCTTTCCTAGCCTTTATTCCCGCGATGCCGAATATTTATAAGTTCTATTATAACTCATTATATTTCTTACATTTTTCTTTCTCTTACCTATATATGTAAATATGTATAGAGAGAAAGTATTGAATTCATGTAAAAAATTCGATGTCGAGATTTTGATGGATATACACGTTTGAGGTCCTCTGAGTCCAAAAAAGTGGTTTTGGCAATTTGGTCTGTGTATCTGTCTGTGAACAAAATATCTCAAGAACGAAAAATTGCTTGGAAAGTGAAACTTTTATTATATCACTACGAATTTTTTGGTTCTTCTATCAGCATGTCGCTTTGTAACGAGGTGACGTAAAAGGCCATGACGTCACAATCCGTGACGACAAAATTAAGAAAGTTGAAATTTCTATATATATAATGAATTATAAAAAAATAATTGTGAGATTTAATAATTCAATTTTTAAATTGATAAAATTTAAATTTTTAAAATAATTTAAAATATTCAAATCTTCAATCTATATATACTGTATATATATAATCCAGGGGGGCGAAGCCCTATGTAACTACGCCTCCCGCCAGATAGGCGGGCGGCGCGGGTAATTACTAAATAAATATTGTTCACAGTTTTTAACATGCGTCTATTGATTTCCTATTTTCCAATTATTAAATTAAGATTAAAAACGCGATTTTAATAACCTTAATTGAATAATTTTTTGAAAATTTTCAGTTAAACGCCTACGATCCGAAAAAGTTTCACTTGCATCGTGGTTTCATAAAACCACACAATGATTTTTTTTTTTTATTTCCTCAAAATTCGCTCCAACAATTTTGATTAAAATTCAAAAATCAATTATTTTTTAGATGCTTTTTAAAATGTATATTCTCCTTTTGTCCTTGAAATCTTTTGAAGCACACTTTACTCTTTTACTTCATAGGAAAGATAGTAGAAATGACTGCCATTGTAACAAAAAATAAATATTTTTCTATGTTTATAAATTTTATATCTTGAACTCTAATATATCGGTGGAAACTAAATATATGTCGACACAAAAAATCTGGTGTGACAAGCACAGAGAAAGTTGTGTGCTATACGACCAATCGCACCAGATTTTTTATATACTTCAATTATTTTTCAATTAAATTTTTTTTTAAACCAATTCTCGATCAAGAAAGATTAGACAAAATAGATCCAGGTCTTAAGTCATGAATTACTCAATCATAATTTAAAGTGAGTCGCAATCACATGATGAAGACGATTCAAGACTTCCGCATTTGCCTCTCTCGATTGCATTCATTTCGTGCTTAATTTTATATAATAATCATTGTCATAAATGTAATTCACTTCAATTTTATTTAGGTGAGACAATAAAAGGAAGGAAGGCAATTTTTATATAAGATTTCACCTAGTTATTACCACCTGTTGTATTTACCTTTTTCTTTTTTTTTTATGTTTAAACTAAATGAGATAATTCCTGTTCCTTTATCAACTGCTCTCACTTCTCTCTCTTATTAATTTGCACATGTGGAGATAAAAACATAAGTGTTTTAAAAATATAACTATACATTCTAATTTTCTATTTAGCCTACAAAAATCTTATCGTAATTTCACCCCTCAGTAACATAGCTTGGAGAATACATTTTGTAATGAAGCTTTAGATTTATTTTCTAATTTCTCGTATAAGTTTCTCCCTATAGGAACCTCATACACATTTGACTTTTGCAGTGCCTCACCTTTTCTTATACTCGTGCAAATAAAGGATAGAGATATTTGACTGGGGCCCACCTGCTGCGGATCGTTGCTTTTGATGAAAATACGAGATATCTAAATAACTTGTAGGAATTTTCAGATTAAAAATTTAAAAAACCTAAAGGAAAATTATTTTCTTTCCCAATTTCATATAGCCCTCGGGTCTTGGTGCAGTGGTTACCGTGCTGGCCAACTGTATCAAGAGTTATGATAATTAATTTTTTTAATCTGGAAGTTCCTAAAAAGTTTATGCAATTTTTAGATTTTTTAATAATCTGGTGTGATAGTCGCACAGTAAACAACTTACTCTTACCTTTGGAAAGTTTTGTACTGTGATTGTCACACCAGTTTTTCGTGTTGATATATGTTTATTTTCCGCCGATATATTAGAATTCAATATAGGTATAAAATTTATAAACAGAGTAAAATATTTATATTTTGTTAACCATTTCTCCTATCTTTATTATGAAGTACAAGAGTAAAGTGTGCTTCAAACAATTTTGAGATCAAAGTGAGAATATATTTTTGAAAGAGCATCTAAAAAAATAATTGATTTTTGAATTTTAATCAAATTCGTTGGAGCGAATTTTGAGGAAATAGAAAACACTCTCTCTCCTCTTTTTTTTTTCTTTTGGGGGAGAAGTAAAAAACTGAAAAAGTACATCAGAAAGTACTAATAGTCTTTGGCCGATTTTGTTTCACGCTCCAGGGGTGTGCCTATATTAAATATTAATCAATTCCTTCATGTTTAAAATTGAACACAGACACACAGACAGACCATGTCGCGAAACTCACTTTTTTGGATTCAGGTGACCTCAAAACGTGGATCATCCATCAAAACCTCGATATCAATTTTTGACATGAATCCAATACTTTCTCTCTATATATATTAACATATACAGAGGTAAGAAAAAGTCAAAATCTCAAATATTATTTTTTTCCAATTAAATAATTTAAAAAAATAAATAATTTGTTTTTAAAAATAACGGAAAAACTAAGCTCCGTGATTGGCTAAAAAGGACATCTTAGCAAAAGCATGCAAAAAGCTTTAGCTCCTACTCCCCCTTAAATAAATTATATAATTGCAATTATACATGTTTTATTTGTCACGTAATTTTTTTCCTTAGAACATTATTATATGTTGTGGTTTAATTTCATTTTGTCTTGCAATCGGATTTTTTGTGTCGTAAATTTAAATGACACTTATTAAATATTACCTTAGTAATTGAAAGAATAATTATTATTTTTTTTTTTAATAAATTATACACTATTTTATTTTCTTCATTTGAAAAAACATCAATGATATAATCTTATATTATTTTTATACCCAAGTATAATTAGAGTTCAATCCGCTTGAGTCTGTGTATTTTGCTTATCTAGGGTCAACCTCCTTTATTTTACTTTCTCTTACCTATATATAGAGAGACAGTATTGGATTCATGTCAGAAATTCGTTGTCGAGATTTTGATGCATATACTGGTATACGTTTTAAGGCACCCCGAATCCAAAAAAGTTGTTTTCGCGACATGGTCTGTCTGTGTGTTCAATTTTAAGCATTAAGGAATTGAGCTACGAGGCTGAAATTTTATATTTAACTTAGCTACCCCCCTGGGACGTGACATGAAGCTTTTGAACAAAATAAGCCAAAGAGTACTGGTACTTTACTGATATACTTTTTCAGTATTTTTTCGATTTTCTCACTGAAGCAAATAAATTTTATTATTGACGGGTCCTTGTTTGATCACAAGTGCACTTGGACTATGTATATAATTCCCAATAACTGAAGATGACCAAATAAATTCAGGCCGAAACGTCTTATTCTGGGAGTTTTATTAACTTGGATAATCCCAATTTGACTGCTATGTCCAATTCTCCATTATAATCACATCACAGCCACAACCTCAAAAGCAACTAATCCAATCATATTGGGTGATTTTTTGCCAATTTTTTTTTTATAAATTTCCCATTCATTTGATTATCAATTATTATAGTAATTTAAAAATTTCTTTTTTAATATATGATGCAATTTGGAATTTTTTTTAAAAGTAAACTACTGAATAAATCTTGACTCTTGACTTACGCAGCATCTTTGTTTGTACAGCTTCTGGAGCCACACCTTCGGTCCATTCTAACAGAGCAAATCTGCTAATTAAAAGGGCGGGTCACGTCAAACTCTCATTAATTAATCATGTTAAGATAATTGGTCACAAAACACCTATTATATAAGAACAAATTTGAAATATATTTTGCTAAAACTTAAAATTAAATAACTCAAAATTAGTGTACTATGGGGGGGGGGGGGGGCGTTTTCTATTCAATATATTGATATTCTACTTATCCTCTTGTAAATATAAAGAGCTATTTTTTTTTATTGGGACGGAAATGCAATCAGGAACTCGAGAGTTAATTATTTTTAAGCATATCGAAATAGCATATTTTAATATGTAAAATTTTAAAACACTGTTTTTCTCTATGTATTCACATACACGGCAATTCAAAAAGAAGAAACAGATTTCAAACATGTATTTCTTCAAATCTACAAAAGATAGAAACACAATTCCAACGTTCCTGAAGAGAGGAACATTCAATTTTTTTAGCATTTGTCTTCTGTATCAGGTCTCTAAACATTTCTTCTTCATTGAGAAAACTCTGGCAGGACTAACCCATCTAAACTCGTTATTTCCTCAACCTGAAAATTATTCAGATGACTTCATTTTCATGCAAGATGTTTTCACTCATCAAGCCTCGTTCTACGCTACCTGAATAACACAATCCCAGAACTTTGCATTGGAAGAGGAGGAGTCTTGAAAGTCTGCGACATCGAATTGTTGATGCTGTGGATTCGATAACTAGAGACCAGCTAATTCAAGATGTGGCAAGAAATGAGCCCCCGTTTTGATATTTGCCTTGAAACACACGGTGTTCATATTGAATGCATAAAAAACTAAACTTTTCCTATTTCCAGGAACGTTGGAATTGTGTTTCTATCTTTTGTAGTTAAGGAATAAATGATTGAAATCTGTTCCTTTTTGAATAGCCCTGTATAATATGGAAATGTATTTTATATTGAAAAAGGACAGGTTCAGTCCAGGTGAAAACCCCTTACAAATAAAGGATATTCACTTTCTCATTAAATTTGAAATAAATAGAACCCGGCTATAAATGGCCTCAGATGCCGAAAAATCCCACAAACATACTTTTAAAAAAGTAAAAAATTTAATCATTTCTTGTCCCTAAGAAATGTAATATCCTTAAGTGTACCGATTTAAAGAAAAGAGAAAATATGACTCACATCTTTATAATTTATTATTCAAAGTGATATTCTTCGATCATCCTGTAGTTGAATTTATATCTAAGATCAGTAGCAATTAAATAAAGATGCCTATAAAAGAAATAAACACGAGTTGCACGATTTTTCATTCTATCTTCATCGAATAATAGTCATGCATTAGCCACATCATCATATCCTTAATCTTTTTTTTTTATTAATATCATTTCAAAAGTGTATTCAATAAAAATAATTATATAAATATCATTAAAAAAACGTGTGCTCTTATTGGGGGTGCCTTTAATGTCAATAATAAACTCTAAATTGGGGGTTCCATTGCATAAGGGAACATAAATGATCTCGAAAATTATTATTCATTATTCGTATTCGCCAATACCGAATATGAGTATGACATCCTTAATTAATACAAAATAATTAAAAAAAAAAAAAAAAAAAGAAATTGAATTTCCTGTTAATAAAAAAAACTTTCGATTTTCAAAATAATTAAAACACATCCAAATACAGTCTCTAACCTTGCTATTCTTTCTTCTTCTAACCTTAAAAAGGTATGCTTATTAAAATTATTAATTATCTTTTTTTTTTCCTAAAACATTAATTTTTTTTTCTTGATTAGAATCTTCCTAAAAGCGAGAGCTATTTGGATTTTATGGAAGAAACGTGATCAAGAGAATATGACCGTATAAAAAAAAGTGAACTTTTTATAGTTATAGTTGTATCGAAGAAAAGGACACGTAGTCTGACTGTCTGCGTGGGTGTTAGTGGGCCAGGGTTTCCCGGCTCGGAATCCCGGTGGCGTGGGCGCTGACGACCTCCTCGCCAGACAGCTTGGTTCCTGGCAGCCCTTGCCCTTTGTCTGCACTAACCCTCATGGCCTCTTTTTCCTATTCATAGCCGGCGACCCGACTATTCAACTTTATAAAATAACCTTTCGAGAATAAATATAATTATTTTGATAATAATATATTGCATTTTTCTTTCTCAAATTTACTTGGACTGGCTTGACCTTAATACCATCATCTATATATTTATCCACAGTCATGGTGAATCCATTGTTTATAAAATAATTTTCACCTAGATATGTATATTAGATAAATATTTTATTTTGTCTTAATATCGTTTAAGTGAGGGTTTGCCGCAGACGGGCCCGCTCCAGCTGGCGGGGGGTCCAGGGAGCGAAGCCCTAAGGCGAGCGCCGCGGCTAGTGAATAATAAAAGAACACCTTGCAAACAACTCAATAACAAGAATATAATCAAAAGTCTGTGACTATCTTAAAGAGTGATTTTTGAGGCTGTGATGAAAAGGCTTAAGTCTTGAAGGTCTTCTGGTTGCGGAATTCTTGTACTTCATAGGATAGAGGAGAAATGATTGCCATGGCTACAAAATATAAATATTTTACCATGTTTATAAATTTTACATCTTGAATCGGAAACTAAATATTTGTTGACACAAAAAAATCTGATGTGACAAGCACAGAACACAATTTTCAATTATCGAAGGTAAAAGAAAGTTGTGTGCTGTGCAATCAGTCACACAAGCTTTTTAACATTGAAATTATAATACTAATAGGATTAACATAAAAAAGTATTATTAAAAATCTCAATTCACAATTGCGATACCACATTATTGTATAACGAATGTTCTCTAATAAAATATTAATTTATTACTAATTAGCATCAAGCTAGACGAACAATCTCAATATGGACCACCTTAACACTTTCCAATATAATCATAATTCAAGGCAAATTATTTCTATAAAATTACAAATGTGGAATTACAGTCTCTATTTATTATAAAAAAAAAAAAAAAAAAAAAAAAATAATAATAGAAAAGTAAAGTTAAATTACTGATGATATTACAAGATAAAAGATGAAATTATAAACTTTTCTTTTCCAAGTTTTATCGTTCATCTTATAAGATTTTTTTTTACTTATATTTAACTCTTGCCATTAATCGTGATTAAAGATAGAACATACCAATCATCAGACCAAGCGTTGTTTGTATTGGCCAGCATTAAGGCTCAAAATAACCTTCAGATAATTTTAATTTTTAACCCCGAAAACGAAATTAAAACAAATGTTTCACATTAACTACCTGTCCTTGATTGTTGGAAATTTCATAAATTTCAAACTAATTTTTTTTACCTTTCTGTTTTTGGCCAACTTTTTTTTGCAAAATTGATTAGAGTGAGAATATACTAGTAAGTAGATATTTAAAAAAAAGAAACTTATTTTTCCCAACCTAATAATTGGTTTCAAATCTAATTGAAACTTGTTCAATAGTTTACTCACTTTTCCATGATTTACTATTTTTATTTCTTCCTTTCCCATTGTATTAACGAAATCTCTAGCCTAATCTCGTGATAGGTCGTCTTCCTTTTGCTTTAACTTTGTTTTCTTTCGTCGTCCTTTCTGCCATAAAAAAGTGCTGTCAATTTATTGCGACATTACAATCCGTGCCTTCTCTAACACTTTTATTTATACTTTATTGAGTAATACACTAGCTCTGATTGCTTCTCGAGGATCATAATCGTATTTCCATTTCCTTATCTCTTTTAATAACAGCCTTATACTAGCTATGAATAAAAATAAATAATTTTATTTATCATTATTATTTAAAGTAGCTTTAGATTGCCTTTTCCTTATTTTATTATTTCGCGACGTTTGAAACTAATAATATTAGTTTCTAAAAAAATATACTATCCTTGCGCACTCTGCCTTCGGTGGACAGCCCTAGAAGTCATTTTACTAATTTATTGTTCATATTGAAGCAGCTATGTTTATTTCTTTATTGTATTCGAAACCAAAGCGACGTTTCAGTCGATTATACGACCATCTTCATGGCTAGGGTTCGGTCAACAGAAAACCCTCAGGTTTTGATAGGCATGTCATAAAATTTATAACGATCTATCAGGTATATCTCATTGAGCGCCCATTCAAAGTCGACATAAGAGGGTTTTCTGTTGTCCGAACCCTAGCCATGAAGATGGTCGCTTAATCGACCGAAATATCGTTGTGGGTTCGAGTACAATTAAGATAAGAAGCATAACTGCTTCTTGACATTTTATTTATCCTGCTAGAAATTGATTCAGCTATTTACCTCGTTTACATACTTCTTATATACTTCAGTGATTCTTTTTTACTTTCTCTTAGCCTATATATGAAATATATAGAGAGAGAAAGTATTGCGATCATGTCAAAAATTCGATGTCGAGATTTTGATGGATATACATGTTTTGAGGTCCCCTGAGTCCAAAAAAGTGGGTCCCGCAAATTGGTCTGTGTGTGTGTGTGTGCTGTGCGTGGTCTGTATGTGTGGACAGATTTTTAGCATGAAGGAATTGAGCTACTGGATTGAAATTTTATATTTAACTTAGGTACCTTTGAAGAATCTCAAAATAAGCTTTTGAACAAAATCGGCCAAAAAGTACTAGTACTTTACTAATGTACTTTTTCAGTTTTTTTCGATTTTCTCAAAATTCCCTCCAAGGATTTTTTTTAAAATTCATAAATCAATTATTTTTTAGATGCTCTTTAAAATGTATATTCTCATTTTGCCGTTGAAATCTTCTGAAGACCACTTTACTCTTGTTCTTCATAGGAAAGATAGAACTGGTTGCCATGGTAACGGAATTTAAATCTTTTTCTTTTTATTATTAGATTAAAAATCAATTATTATTTAAATTCCCATTTATTTTTATTTTATTTGTGTCTTTAATTGCTTAGGAGAAAACATATATATCTCTCTCTCTCTCACTTGCAAACATTATCGCCTGTCTCTCCGCCTTCTCTCATAGGCCTAATGTTAATTTCCTATAGGGATTTGTATGTTAATTTCGATTCAAAAGGGGGTCGGTCCCCTTTGGAACTTTTTACGCATTTAAAATTTTTTTTTCCAATTCTTATGAAATTTTCTATTTATTTACGATTCTATATTGTGTATAAAATGTCCAAATATGAGATTAAAGTTTTGAAAAATAACCATAGTTTATTTCAAGCAGTCAACATTTAAAATGCAAGTTTGAAACTAAGGTTCTATGGGAAACTAAATATATCTCGACACAAAAAATCTGGTGTGACCAGCACGGTGCACAACTTTCTCTTACCGAAGGGTAAGAGAAAGTTGTGTGCTGTGCGCCAGTCACACCAGATTTTTTTACTTTCTCTTACCTCTATATATATGTTAATATATATAGAGAGAGAAAGTATTGGTTTCATGTCAAAAATTCGATGTCGAGATTTTGATGGATATACACGTTTTGAGGTCCCCTGAATCTAAAAAAGTGGTTTTCGCGACATGGTCGGTCTGTCTGTCTGTCTGTCTGTGAACAAAATATCTCAAGAACGAAAAGAGCTAGGAGGTTGAAATTGTATATTTAAGTTAGGCACCCCCATGAGACGTGACACGAAGCTTTTGAACAAAATCGATCAAAGAGTACTAGTACTTTACTGATGCACTTTTTCAGTTTTTTTCGATTTTCTCTAAATTTGCTCCAACGATTTTTTTTTAAATTCAAAAATCAATTATTTTTTAGATTCTCTTCAAAATGTATATTCTCATTTTGTGATTGAAATCTTCTGAAGACCACTTTACTCTTGTACTCCATAGAAAAGATAGGAGAAATGGTTGCCATGGTAACAAAATATAAATATTTTGCCATACTTATAAATTGTACATCTTGAAAATCGAATGTACCGTACTGTCGGAAACTAAATACATGTCGTCGCAAAAAATCTGGTGTGACAAGCACAGTACACAACTTTCGAATACCGAAGGTAAGAGAAAGTTGTGTGCTGTGCGCCAGTCACCCCAGATTTTTTACTTTCTCTTACCTATGTATATATGTAATATATATGGGTGATTCTACGCTATTTGAATTTTATTGGTCAGTGGAAAAAATATATGTTAAAATAATTATATCATTGATACTGTATTCTTAAATAATAAAGAATATCGTGTTTTATTGGGGCCATTTAGTCAATTCACGATAACTGTTTCATTTTAGGAATTAATAGTTGAAAATAGTCATAAATGTCAGTATTCTGGGTGTCCCATTTCTAGTTTTTTTACTAGTTTTGTTCGACATTCATTTATTTATTAACTTGACATAATATTTTTTACCATAATTATAAACATAAGTAAACCCCAAAACATAATTAATGAAAATACATTTTAAAAGTAATTGTTATTATAAAAAAAAATACTTGTTTTCACGTGACCTAAAAATGATGTCATCTATTCTGGAAAAATTAAAAGATAAAAATTTATCATAAAAACTGCCAAAGGATAACAATGGCCATGAGTAACAGGCGTAGTACAGTCTGAAGTAAGAAGCAAGCTAACGGCGTTGAGCATAATTCAAATAATATAGCTTTAGTTATTGTTGGATTGTCATAAAGTGTGTTTGGGCCAGTCGATGCAATATTTATTCTGGTAAGTAAATCTCTTTATATTTTATCGTTACCTAACTCTAAATATGTACAATACAATGTTTATTGTATGTAAATCTCATGAATTACGTCGAAACTTTGGCAAGAAGGACGCGTATTGTTTTTTTTTTAACGTAATGTGTGGTTTTGTCATTAGTTTGGCTGTCATTATTCTGGCAAATTCAAGGGTTCGCATCCCGTCTAATGCGACAAAAATTTATTTCAATTGGATTTAGCTACCAATCCAATTGAAATAAATAGATACGGGGTCTAAATGGCCTTCGATGCCAAAAAATGGAATAAAAAAAAACTCTGTCAGTGAAAATACCCGCCCACGGGTAGGGACGAAATTTTGTTTCCTTAATATCTTATAGCTATAATATGTATGTTTTTTTTAATATTAATTCAGCTTTCATTATAAATAGTGAATTGTCTGTCACTTTCCTAGCTTAATTTTCACAATTCTGCCAATAGTGCCATTCTTCAGGTAACATATTTCTTCTGGTGCTAATAAAACTCAAAAAAATTAAAATATCTTCTGGCCTTTATCATTACAGATACGAAAATAATGTCAACTAAGGAAATCATGAATATTAAATTGAACAGAGTATATTTGGTTTCTGGACACAAAAAATCCAAATAGCGTAGAATCACCCATATATATATATATATATAAAGTATTGGATTCATGTCAAAAATTCGTTGTCGAGATTTTGATGGATCTTCACGTTTTGAGGTCCCCTGAATCCAAAAAAGTGGTTTTCGCGACATGGTCTGTCTGTGTGTGTGTGTGTGTGTGTGTGGGTGTGTGTATGTGTGATGTGTGTGTGCAATTTTAAGCATGAAGGAATTGAGCTAGGAGGTTGAAATTTTATATTTAAGTTAAACACCCCCGGGACCTGAAAAATAAGCTTTTAATCAAAATCGGCCAAAGAATACTAGTACTTTACTGATGTACTTTTTCAGTTTTTTTCGATTTTCTTAAAATTTGCTCCAACGATTTTTTTTTAAATTCAAAAATCAATTATTTTTTAGATGCTCTTTAAAATGTATATTCTCATTTTGCAATTGAAATCTTCTGAAGACCACTTTACTCTTGTATTTCATAGGGAAGATAGGAGAAATGGTTGCCATGGTAACAAAATATAAATATTTTCCCATACTTATAAATTTTACATCTGAATTCATAAGTTCCATACTGTCGGGAACTAAATATATGTCGACACAAAAAATCTGGTGTGACAAGCACAGAACACAACTTTCGATTACCGAAGGTAAGAGAAAGTTGTGTGCTGTGCGCCAGTCACACCAGATTTTTTTATTTAAAAAACACTCACTTTTTTCTCATTCACACTCACACCCACACATTCACACAGTCTTTTAGGCAACTCAGGCCATATAAGACTTTTACGACCGTTGTATTAATAATTATATATATTGGGAGTCCAGGCATTCTTATTTAAGCCATTTGTACTTCAGTGATTCTCAACCTTTTTTTTGCCGCGGCACACTTTTCATGATTTCAAAATTTGGCGGCACCAAAAAAAAAAAAAAGATAACTTTAAAAGTTGTTTACTTACCTATAATAAATTGTGTAAAATACTATAGTTTATGAATGTAAAATAAAATAATACGTACTACAAAAACAACAGTACGTTTATTTAAACTTAATTTTAACTTGTGCCACAGCGCAGTAGTTAAGAATTAATTACTGATCTACTTCATTAAAAGATATAATAGGCATATTTACAGAATATTTTCCAAATAAATTTTTTATGATTAAAATCGAGCAGGATAATGAATAGGTTTATTAAAGCTTTTGTGGTTTGAAATATTATTATTAGGAGAATTTTTAATTATAGACCACATTTTTGTATAAAATATTTATTAAAAATATATAAATACTATACAACTTTCCGACGGCTTATTCTGCAGCCGTTATCAAGTACTGTGCACTTTCTCCGACTCAAGTGAACTGCAGAATAAGCAGTCGAAAAGTTGTATAGTATTTATATTTTTTTATTTTTTTTATTTTTGCCTGTTGGCCATAGGCCATCCCGTAGTATTTATATATTTTTAATAAATATTTTATACAAAAATGTGGTATATAATTAAAAATTCTCCTAATAATAATATTAATTAATACGCTTACTATAGTAAACGCAGCTGCTTAAAGCCTTGATTTGGGATTTTTTATATAATATTTATGTTATAATTTATTTCTCAACTCTTAATTATTTATTTTTAAAAAAGTACTTAAAGCAATTAATCCCTTATTGCATTATTATCAATTTATTTTAATTTTTATCCTTTCAAATATATTGATTATATATTATTTAAGAAATCTTTAAGACCTGTAGGCTATTTAAAAAAAAAAAAATTAAAATAGAAACTTCGTAATTGTATAATTATACCACTCTTTAAAATTCTGAAAGCTTCAATAAATTAATTGGCTAATATTTAATTAAACAAATTGATGGCTTCTAATTTATTTTAGAAAATGTATTTTCTTTAAAATTTAGATTTTAGTTCGTTTACTTGGATGTTTTGCTTTAAAGATAATCATTTTCTTCTTGAATCAACAATTCCATTTGCCTACGACAACGCTTATTTGTTTTTTGTTATCGTTTAAATTAATCTAAAAAAAAAAAAAAAAAATTGCAATGTCTTTCAAGTTGTTTTATTCTCTTTAATTCTTTTTTCAAAATATATGAACAGTTCATTTATTTTTATGGGCGATAGAGCAGATAGAAGTTGACCTTTAGCGAAAAGCATTTAATCGACCCTTGAAGATTCTGAATTGCGAATCCTAACAAAAAGTTCATCTCCCTGACCCATTTGGTTCTGCACGGATTGCAATTTTATGCAAGTCCATTTTAGTAAAATCCTCTTTGATAAATCATATATTTGGAGTGTTGCGAACCTTTTTTTTTATTGATTTGCCTATGCTTTTGTTTAAAATATTTTTTTATCCTTCTAGTTGACCTTTCGAGGTGGCATATCAATATTATCCTCTTTTTTTTACATAATTTATTTCTATTGAATTGGTTATTTTTTCTCAATCTAAAATATTCAATTCATTATAATGATAAATAATGACCTCTGGCACAGAGAGAAGTCATTAGCTTCTCATACCTACAGTCCTGGGTTCGCTTCCCGTCCCAAGAGAGAAAAATGTATTCCATTTGAATTGGCTACTAATCATTTGAAATAAATAGGGATGAGATCTAAGTGGGCATAGACACCGAAAAAGACCTTAAGCATATTAAAAAAAAAAAAAAATTATAGAAAAACTCATACCTGTATTAATTACTTTCTTTACTTTCTATAAAAAACTAGAGCTTAGGCTTTGCCTCTTCCACCCAGAGTGTATTTCAAGAAAGAGTAAGATCATTTTTCCTATTTTATTATTCCTCTTTGGAAAATTCAAGTTATATTCACGTGGCTAAGAAATTTCATTAATTAGTAAAACATTAAGGAAACTCATGGCTAATCGGATAAGCTGCGCATTACGAATCTCGCACACCCAACTCGAGTTCAAATCCCACCTGCAGTGAAAATTTTCAAACATTGCTAATGTCTCCTCCATCTCTCTGTAATTGGAGTTTTTCTCTGTTAAGAAATTGGAAATAAAAAAAAATCTGGTGTGACACATCACACAACTTTCTCTTATCTTAGGTAATCGAAAGTTGTGTTCTGTGATTGTCATGAGTCGACATATATTTAATTTCCGCTGATACGTATAAGTATTAAAATTCAAGATGTATAATCATGGGAAAATATTTATATTTTAACCATTTCTCCTATCTTTCATATGAAGTACAAGAGTAAAGTGTCCTTCAAAAGATTTCAAGGGCAAAATGAGAATATACATTTTAAAGAGCATCTAAAAAATAATTGATTTTTGAATTTTAATCAAAATCGTTGGAGCGAATTTTTAATCGAAAAAAACTGAAAAAGTACATCAGTGTACTACTTTTTGGCCGATTTTGATTAAAAGCTTATTTTCACACCTCTGGGGTGTGCCTAATTTAAATGTAAATATATTTCAACCTCATAGCTCTTTTGATTCTTGAGATATTTTGTTCACAAACCGACACACAGACAGACAGACCATGTTGCGAAAACCACTTTTTTGGCTTCAGAGGACATCAAAACGTTTATATCCATCAAAATATCGAAATCGAATTCAATACTTTTTCTCTCTATACAGTATATTGACAAATATAGGTAAGCGAAAGTACTTGTTTTGTATTAGTAGGCATATGAAATTGCCGACTATGTTCTTTTACATTTATTAGTTTTTTTAATGCCTTCCGGGGGACGTTCTACTTCCTTGTTTTTCGAGGCAACCCAACCAAAATTCATTTGTTTAACTTAATTATAGATGGACTATTTTCCTTTATTTAAAATATAAGATGAAAAGAAACATACCAGCAAATCCTTAATTCCTTTTGACTAGTTATTGAAATGAATTTCATATTCAATTTATTTCAAAAGAGGATTTTCTGAAGCTTCAACTTTCGAAGTCTTGCATTCAAATAAGCACATTTTGGGGTTAGTTTTCCATAATGATGAATGCCTTCTATCTTCATTTGAATTGGCACGAACACTCGCGAATCCATTTGCTGTCAATCTCTCCGAGAAATCTGAATAGCAAATTTCCTAAACTTCTACAATTCATTATTTAAATTGTGTGTTTCTTAATGCAATACACATCACCTTAAAGATCACTTTGCAAATAAGCGTTGTTATTAAATGGCTACTATTTCAATTCAAATAAGAATAACGGTGTCTATAGAGTGTCATTAAAGAAAGAAGTGTAGCCTCTATTTTTTTTTTTTTTTTTTTTTAATAATAAAACACTCACACTTTTTTCTCATTCATACTCACATTCATACACACATACACACAGTCTTTTCGGCAACTTAGGCCATTTAAGACTTTTACGATATCCGTTATAGAGATTAATATACATATTAGGGGTCCAGGCATTCTTATTTAAGCCATTTGGTATCAAAGGCTTAAATAAAATCATCGGACTGCCTGGGGTCCGAACCCGCGACTTTTGGTATACGAGGTTAGCACGCTTACCTCTACACCAAACCCCGAGGGCCTTTGTTACTATTGTATTATCAAATCAAATATACTGTATTTAGTTATTTAATTTTTTTGTTATGGCCTCTTTCTCTCTGGCTTGGGAAGAGGGAACTCAAAAAATGGCACTTCGAATGGTTTATTTGATCAATTTCGGCTCGAATCTTGTTTCTAAAAAAAATTCTCTTTTGAACTCTATCGCTAATGAAATTGGATGAAAGGATTTATTATCAATTTTTTTTTTTATTTGTTTTTTTACATTTCAAATATATAAGTCCTTAAAAAAATGATAAATAAATAAAAATTAAATAAAAATAATTTTTAGAAAGTAATAGGATTTGCAATAATTTATTCCTCTATTGATTGAATTTTGCAAGACTTAAAATAGATGGTATTGGTGCTTTGGTGGAGGTATGCAAATGGACTCAGGCTAAAACAGACTGCATTTAAACTATCGAAAAGGTCGAGCTCTAAATCAAGAAATGGCATCCCACGAAACAGCAACGCATTCGGAAATCATCTCTGACCTGACCAAATAGAGCGTTCGCCCAGCACCCAATACGGCTATGCACCTTCAGACTAAATTCTACAACTTGTATTAATGATTTCCATTAAATAAAGATTAACCTCCAATGATATATGAACAATTTTAACAATTCAAGGAAATGTTTTATTATAAAAAAATTAGTCGAATACCAGATTAATTAAAAATATAAAGTCAATGATTAAGTACTTTATATATTTTTGCACCATCATTTTTTTTTTTTTTCAAATTCTATTGAAAACTTCGACGGCCTCCTGAGTAAAATTAAAAAAGTCATCAGGTGTTTTTTTGACTTACTACATTTTAAAGAGCATCGAAAAAATAATTGATTTTTGAATTAAAAATAAAAATTGTTGGAGCGAATTTAAAAAAAAAAAAATTACATCAGTAAATTACTAGTACTATTTGGCTAATTTTGTTCAAAAGCTTCGTGTCACGTCCCAAGGGAGAGCCTAACTTAAATATAAAATTTCCTAAAAATTCCTAACTCTTTCCGTTCTTGAGATATTTTGTTCACAGACACACAGACAGACCATGTCGCGAAAACCACTTTTTTGGATTCAGGGGACCTCAAAACATGAATCATCAAGAGAAAAGATATTGGACAACCCCTTCACGTCTACCTGAATTTAGTAGACGTGAAGGGGTTGTCCAATATCTTTTCTCTTGATGGTATATCCATCAAAATCTATACTAGAATATATACTAGTTATAGTACTTTTGAAATTTTCCTTCCGCAGGCTACTATAATATAATAATTCTTTTCATAAATTGATTGTATTAATATTATCGACCTATTGCCTTGACATTTTCCTTGGAAATTCTTAACCGTATAATAGAAATGCCTTCTATTTTTATTTGCATTTTTTATCATTATTTATTAAAATTTTCCTTATTTCCGTATATTAATTTATGAAATGTAATAAAAATATCATTAAGAAATAAGTAATTTTTTTATCATCTTTTAATTGTTAGTATAAATATTTCTTCAATCATCTATTGATTTAACTTCCTTATATTTAAGTTTTTTTATTTCAAATTTACCTGTTATTATTATTTTTTCATATTTTAATAATTTCCTTTTTATTGTTTCAGGTAAACACTTCATCTCTTCTTAATTTTTTTAATGCGCCTATTAAGGTATTTTTAAATTATTTTATTACTTTTAATAACTTTTTATACGATAATAATAATATTGATTTAACTATAATACAATATTAACACTAAAATTTATGAATATTTTGCAATATAATTAATAATAATAAATAATATAAAATATATATATTTTTTTTTTTTTTCTTAAAAAAAAAACATTCACCCTTTTTTTCTCATTCACACTCACACTCACACACCCATTCACACAGTTTTTCGACAACTTAGGCCATTTAAGACTTTTAAACGTTATCCGTTATTGATTAATGTACCTATATTGGGGGTCCAGGCATTTCTATTTAAGCCATTTGGTATCCAAATGCCTTAAATAAAATCATGACTGCCTGGGGTCCGAACCCGCGACGTTCGGTATAGAAGGTAGACACGCTACCAACTACTCCAAGCCCCGTGTGCATTTTTGAGTTTTATATCAGGTACTAAAATAAAATGTTTTTCTGATCATTAAACAAACATAATATTCTAACTTGAGAAAAATCCTTAATTTCAATGTAACAATTAATGTTTTTTAATTATTTTAGCTCAAATTATCAATATTATTAAATTATGCAAAATAGTTTTTTTTTTTTTTTTTTTAAATAAAAGAGGCACTTTTTCTCATTCACTCTCACACTCACACACATTCATAGAGTCTTTTCGGCAACTCAGGCCATATAAGAAAGACTTTGATCATAACCATTATTAATTAATTAGTATACATATTGGGGGTCCAGGCATTCTTATTTAAACCAAAACCATTGTATCCAAATGAATTTGTTAATTTTTACATGTTTTTTAAAGACACCAGCATGATTTTGTTTTGATTTTTCTTTGCTTTTACGAAAAATGTCGTTTTCTTCGTTGATTATTTCAAAAACTATTCAGTTTTCGGAAAAATGTCAAAGAATAAAAACTTTTTAAAATTGAGTATTTTATCATAATATAATAAAAAAAAAAAAATTGAAAACTTCAAAATTTTTTAAAAAGCTTATTAGTAAAAGTACTACCTCCAAGTGACGTATTTACTTCAAAAGTTGATAGAAATCTTCAATTTTAGTGTAAGGAGCATTTACCAAATTTCATCGATCTAGCTGCTTTGGTTTTTAAGCAATCGTGTTCACACACACACACACACACCCAGACATAATTCCAAAAGAATATACGTGAAAGTCTCAAAGAAGTCATTCCCCATTTTTTTTTTTTTTAACTGCGATTTATTTGTAAAAATTACATCGTAAGAACATAAAGAGTTTCACAGAGATATTTTTAGAATCAGTAGTTGTAGCCCTTGAGGGAGGGGGGATGGTTATCAGTTGTCTAATCAAACTAATCTCACTCATTTATTAATTTTTATTTATTTTAAAATGCTTGGTGAATGACCTTTGAAATAATTAAAGTTCATATTTATTTTTTGTTTAAATTACTATGTGAATTAAGAAATTCAAATTTTTCCACGGATAATAAACTCTTACAAGTGCCCTCATATTAAAGAAGCCCACATATTATTTTAATTTAAATATTCTATTATGTCGGTTTAATCATTTCTTAATAAAATTAAAATCCGAAGGATGAATTAATAAAATTTTGCCCGTTATTTAAATCCATTGAGATTAGGGACTCTAATTGAAATTGTTCATTAAATTGGAGATACCCACGCCAACTAGCGCCCTTGATCTGCCTTTAGAAATGAAACCCCATTCTTAATTAACATCTAAATACGTAAATTGAGTAGGACACACTAACACACTATCATTTCTAAATGATCATTCATTTGCTCCCACCAAAAAAATAAAAAAACATTGGAGATAAACAAAGCAGTATTTTTTTTTTGTTTCTGGTTCTTTCTTGATTAAAACCATCGAAAAAAAACTTTAGTGCAGTAAATACAGGTTCAAAAAATTATTTTTTATGGACCCCACTGTGTCCCCTCTTCTTTTTCCCTATAGGAACCTTTCGTAAATATTTAGCTCGGACTTTCAATTCTAAAAAGGACCTCTTTGATTTTATTTCAATTATTTCAAGGAGAAGGACCAAATTCATAGAATCAAAAATCCCATCCTATTTTTCTGGATAATTTAATATTTCCACTTTCCGTTATTTAAAAAAAAATTCTTTCCCCACTTTTCAATATATTAATATACGTATATATATTTTTATTATGATGTTTTTCCATCAAACTATCAATTACAGAGAATAATATTGAAACCCGTTTTTTCCCTCAGGCTCTTTTCTAATATGTGAATCATGCATGAATTATATGGTTTGCAAAAATTGATTGGTTATATTTAACTAGAGAGTAAATTGATTTAACCCTAATTTAGATTAAATTCATAGCGTCGCTTTGTTAACTTTATGAATATTTAAAGGAGTAAATCTTATTAGTATTAGGATAAAAAAACGAATTTACTCGTACGTTACTAATAGGTAAACTTAATTATGCAACGGTAGTTTGTGTTTAATTGTACTTTTGATTATTCGTTAATACTAATATGATTTAAATTAAATCTTAATACTTTTTTTTTACGCGATAAAACGACTAGAGATATAATAAATTTTCCATTTACACACAAAGAAACTAAAAGATTTTCTAATATAATCAATTACTTTTCATAATTCCTTTTGGTACAAATGGCTCTTATATCAATAATTTTCTTAATTAAAATATATAAACACATTAAATAAATAAGAGCTAAGTTAGAACCCCTTAAGTTGTAGCATAGTGATAGTACACTTGTGCTAGGGATCAATGTTTCACTCCCCGTTCCAAGTGATGAAAATCCCCAGCGGCGATTAAATAGCCCCAGTTGCCGCAAAAGACTTTAAATAAATATAAATAAATAAATAGAATCAAATTTAATTGAAATAAGATAAATTATCTTGACGATTTTTAAGCAACTAATTTCCCCTTCAAAGTACCGTGACCGAAAAAAAAAAACACTTCATGTGGGTTCTATCATTAATCAGATGTGTGGGTTTGAGACAGCGTGTCTAGAACTCATTGAGAATTCTCATTTCTAAATTCAACTCAAAATCTTCGCTAAATTCTTATTACTTTCTCTTACCTATGTATATATATGAAATAAATATAGAGAGAGAAAGTATTGGATTCATGTAAAAAATTCGATGCCGAGGATGGATATACACGTTTTGAGGTCTCCTGAGTCCAAAAAGGTGGTTTTCGCGACATGGTCTATCTGTCTATGTGTCTGTGAACAAAATATCTCAAGAACGAAAAGAGCTAGGAGGTTGAAATTTTATATCTAACATAGGTACCCTCTGGGACGTGACTAGAAGCTTTTGAACAAAATCGGCCAAAGAGTACTAATACTTTACTGATGTACTTTTTCAGTTTTTTTCGATTTTCTCAAAATTCTCTCCAACGATTTTGTTTAAAATTCATAAATCAATTATTTTTTCAGATTCTCTTTAAAATTTTCATTTTGCCCTTGAAATTTTATGAATACCACTTTACTCTTGTATTTCATAAGAAAGATAAGAGAAAAGGTTGCCATGATAACAAAATTATAAATATTTTCCTCTGTTTATAAATTTTATTTCTTGAATTCTAATGATGATGGTGGTCCAAATCTAGGATCGAAACGTTAGCCGTGGGCTGAATATCAATAAAGAAACTATATGGCTGCATTTTCTTCTTGTTTTTCTTCCTCTTTCAACATCTACAGCCATACAACCCTCTGTTACATCAATTCTAATATATAGATGGAAACTAAATATATCTCGACACAAAAAAATCTGGTGTGACAAGCACAAACCACTACTTTCGATTACCGAAGGTAAGAGAAAGTTGTGTGCTGTGCGACCAGTCACACCAGATTCTTTTTTATTCTAGAAAACAGGCAACTTTTCTAGTGCTGATCCCACTCTTGCAATAGAAATTATTCATTCCCTAAACCAAATAGCATGCCAAGGCCTGATCCAAATAACACTTTTTGTCTATATTTATTTTCCTTTTCCTCGAGGGAGCTGCTTCTTTTCGAACGTGACGTTTTTAAGGGTTTTTTTTTTTATTGGTTGGTTAAACTTTTATGTTACGAATTATATTTCTGTATTTGACTTTCCCTTAATCTAAAATAATAAATAAGAGAAAGAATTATTTATTAGTTAAGTGAACTTGGTTAAAGGCAAAAGGGTCAAGCTTGATACGCGAAGAATATAAAAAAGAGAAAAAAAAAAAACAAGATCGATTAGAAATTTTTCCTTAGAAAATGTTTTTTCATGATGATCAGGTTATAAATAAATTTTTGAATTAATTGTTCCGCATTTTCTGCCTAATGTCTATGCTTTACTGATTAATTTCAAAGACGGTTTCATTCTAAAGAAGCTCTTAAATAATAGATTAGTAAGTTGGTCATTTTGGTTGCCTATCTTACAGAAAGCATAAATTTATCTAGGCCCTATATCTTTCCGTTTGGACTTTGAAACCCACTCTGCAAAATATAGATGATTCTTCTAACAAGTATATTTCATTATTAGACACTGCTCCTTTTTATTTCTTTTGATTGGTAGCCAATTCAATTGGAACAGGATACGCGAACCCTAGACCTCTAGCACCAGAAGCTCTGAGCCACAGGTCAAGGCCAAAACCTTAAACTCTATAAAAATCGAAATATTTGTGAGAGTCAAACCTACGTTCTCCCCTCGTAACCTATAAACATCTTACGAGTTGTTTATTTTATTTAAATAAATAATGAACTTTTTCTTAAATTGTTTAACAAACGTTCACTTATAATTAGAGAAAAACTTTCATATGAGGTAATAATTTGCACTCACTGACTAATTTAGGTCAGTAACACCTTCTTTTGAGAGTTCCTGCAGGGCTCTTAGGACTTCTGGACATCGGTCCACTTTCTCCCCGTTTGCTTTCTCTGCCAAAATCTCCCACCCCAGGCACTTCGCTTAAGGCCTAACAAGAGTTTCGGCTTAAATGGTGACTAGATAGAATTATAATTACTCGAATACACAATATGACTCCACCTTTAATCAATAAAAGATTCATATGTTTTTGATTCTTGAATCATAAATAAAAAGATGCTGTGTTTAAGGAAATGATTGGCTTTGATTAATTTAGCCTTAGGAATATTTCATTTTTTTGAATAAATTAAATTATTAGGAAAAATATTTTTATAAAATATGAATTTTATTATTAAATTATTTCAATTACCATATCATCTTTTTTAATACATGAATATTTTTGAAGTATATTAAGCGTGCTAAAAAACAAAACCATTAATTTTCTCACATATTTAACTGTAATAGAAATTTATTTATACCAAATAAGGAAAAAAAAATTTTAATAAATGTAAATAAAGCTCTTCATTTTTTTTTTTTTTTTTTTTTTTTTAATTAAAACCAAAAGCTGCTCTTTAGCTTATTCCAATTTTGGATTTTGCACAATAAACTGATCAATTGAACTAACGGAATGTTTTTCTGGTCTTAATTTCGTATGGCCGACATATCTTAAACGAACTCTTTAACTTTAAAAGGGTAGGATATGGATTCTTTCTCTTCAATGGGTTTTTCATATGAAACGTAGGCCCTACATAAATTGCAAATTTTTTTTACGTAACTTTAATTTAGGTTAAGATTCCTTACTTACCTAAACTGAATTTCCATCCGAACCCTCCCTATTCAACCTAGAAAAATGAATGTTATTTGAGGGGTTCAGAGCAAAAGTAAACCAAGCCCACTCTTTACTCTATTGAGAAAAAATGAATCAAAGTTAAAGCCTCAGTTAATTCCTCTTAAAATATACATTTTACATCTCAGCAATTATTTAGAATTAATTTTAAACTAGTAACCGTTGGCTCTAGTTGAAACATTATCCTTTAATAGGAGAATTAAATTCAAGTACACAAGGTTTTTTGTTTCAATGATATATTAATTTAATATTAACACTTTATGCGCATTTCGACACCATATGTGTCATCTTCAGAAGTGAATTACATACTCTTCTGAAGATGACACATATGGTGTCGAAATGCGCATAAAGTGTTAATATTAAATATATATGGGGCATTCCACGCCAACTCGACCACTTTTGAACCCGACCATTTTTGATTTGGCTGAAACTTTGTCATCTTTTTGTACCCTATTGAAAACGTGTCTGAGAATTTTTTCAGATTTTTCGACCTAGCCAAAAAAAGTTATAGCATTTTCAAAAAACATCGATTTTTTTTTCAAATAACCGTAAAACTGTCAAAAATTAACTTATCGGGACGATTTTTTTTTTGAAATTTTTGTCTTTAAATCTACTTTTCAGAAAAATATGACAAAATTTTACAGATTCATCTTAAACGTTTTTTTTGACATTTTCGGAAAAAAACAAAAATTTCGGGATGAATGACACTTTTTTTTTTAATTTTTTTTTTATAAAAAACTTTTGATTTTTCTACAAATTCTCTGAAAATTTCAGAGTGGGATTATTTCGCGTTCTATTTTTTTTTTATTTTTGAAAAAAAAATTTTTTTCTCCGCTTATTTATTATGACGTTGCTCTTAAATTCTTCCAGGATTGACTGAGATTCTAGAAAATTGAAGAAAAAATAATAATAATAATAGTTAGGGGTAATGAAAATCGAGAAAATCCATTTATCCTGAAAAAGATAGAAATTAGTTGTGTATTCAACCACTGAAGAATTTGAAGCGTCAAGTAAAGCTTAGAAACATGGGCGTAACTAGGGGGTGCCAGGGGGCCTGGCTCCTCCCAGAAAGCTCCTTGCCCCAAGAAAAATTAAAGGGGGGGCCATGGGACCAGCCATCCTCCGGAGGCCCTGAAAAGCCCCATATTTTCTCAATTTTTCTTGGGGCAAGGAGCTTTCTGGGGAGGCCCGGCCCCCCTGGCACCCCCCTAGTTACGCCCATGTTTCAAGCTTTTACTTGACGCTTCAAATACTTCAGTTGTTGAATACACAACTAATTTCTAATTTTTTCAGGATAAATGGAATTTTCTCGATTTTCATCACCTCTAACTATTATTATTATTATTTTTTCTTCAATTTTCTAGAATCTCGGGCAGTCCTGGAAGAATTTAAGAGCACCGTCATAATAAATAAGCGGAGAAAAAAAAATTTTTTTTTTCAAAAATAAAAAAAAAATAGAACGCGAAATAATCCCACTCTGAAATTTTCAGAGAATTTGTAGAAAAAATCAAAGTTTTTTATAAAAAAAAAAAAATTAAAAAAAAAAGTGTCATTCATCCCGAAATTTTTGTTTTTTTCCGAAAATGTCAAAAAAAACGTTTAAGATGAATCTGTAAAATTTTGTCATATTTTTTTCTGAAAAGTACATTTAAAGACAAAAATTTCAAAAAAAAAATCGTCCCGATAAGTTAATTTTTGACAGTTTTACGGTTATTTGAAAAAAAATCGATGTTTTTTGAAAATGCTATAACTTTTTTTTGGCTGGGTCGAAAAATCTGAAAAAATTCTCAGACACGTTTTCAATAGGGTACAAAAAGATGACAAAGTTTCAGCCAAATCAAAATGGTCGGGTTCAGAAGTGGTCGAGTTGGCGTGGAATGCCCCATATATATATATAAATATATCATTGAAACAAAAAACCTTGTGTACTTGAATTTAATTCTCCTACTAAAATTATTAAGAACTTAACATGTTAAATTATACTTTATCTAAGTACATATTTTTAAATTTTATATTCAGATTTTTTGATTTTTTTTCAGATATATTTTTTTTTTCAAGACATGTGAGTGTTTTTTATTGATGAGGCCAAACATCCCATGGCCCCCGGGAATCGAACCCAGGATCTCCGCCTTTCCGGGGCATAGGCGTGCTATCCATTGCACCAGGCCACCGGACCCTCGAACTGCACCAATAAAACTCACTTCCCCTTATATGCAGTTAGTCGCGCAAGTTACTTTTATTGGTGCAGATCGAGGGTCCGGTGGCCTGGTGCAATGGATAGCACGCCTATGCCCCGGAAAGGCGGAGATCCTGGGTTCGATTCCCGGGGGCCATGGGATGTTTGGCCTCATCAATAAAAAACACTCACATGTCTTGTTAAATATATCTATGACTCAGTTAAAGTCCGAATCGAGGTATTTTGAATACTATTATCTTATTCAAATATATAGATCTCGAAAAATATTTAGCTTTTTTTTTCATTAAGGAACTGCTGCACTCTAGAGGATTAGTATTGAAATTCCGACATGGTTCATTATATATAACACGGAATAACTACCATAATTTACTATCCAAAAAGAGAAAAATAAGAAAATTGTTTACTTTTGGACTTGGTCCACTTTTGCTTTGAACCACTCATTTATTACATTTATTAATTAAATTTGACGTATATAAAAATTGCTTCTTATTCAATTAACCTAATTACTATTAATATATTATCATCTATTCAAATTTATTTGGATTTAGATTTTTCTAACAAGTGGCTAAGAAATTTATTTTAAGCCTGTGATCTTATTTTAGTAACCTTCAAATGGATGCATAAAAAAAAGTTTGAATGCTCTGTTCTCTTCTTAGATTTCTTAAAAGAAAATGATGGATGCCTTTTATATTTATCTCTCTTTCAACCTTGCTTGTTGATTACCGATAGTAAATTTAAATTTAGACCAAAACTCGCTCACTATTGCTTTAACAAGCCTGTTGTCAATCTTCTTACTTTTTTTTTTTAATTTCTTGTTTTTTAAATTTCCCCCTATACATTTTCCCTAAATTACATTACTGTTCACTATTAGGATACATCACTTCTTCTTTGAAAACTCATAATCTTTAAATCTAACCTTGACTCGTATAGCCTTTGACCCTTATTAAATGGCAAGAAATATTTTACATAATTGCGTCTTTCGATTTTTTGAGGAGTTTTGTTGACACACTTCAGCTCTGAGGATGGTCGCATATCTGACCAAAACGTCGGTTTGACGTGCTCTTAATAGCACTATTAAACGAAATATAGCTGCAATCGCTCTTCTATTTATTCCTTACTACAATAATAGACCAATAGGGAGGAGAGAGGAGCTTTTTACTTTCTCTTACCTCTATACATGTTAATATATATATAGAGAGAGAAAGTATTGGATTCATGTCAAAAATTCGATGTCGACATTTTGACGGTTATACGTTTTGAGGTCCCCTGAATCCAAAAAAGTGGTTTTTGCGACATGGTCTGTCTGTCTGTGTGCCTGTTAACAAAATATCTCAAGAACGAAAAGAGCTAGGAGGTTGAAATTGTATATTTAAGTTAGGCACCCCCATGGGACGTGACACGAAGCTTTTAAACAAAATCGGCCAAAAAGTACTAGTCTTTACTGTTGTACTTTTTTTTTTTTTCGATTTTCTCAAAATTCCCTTCAACGATTTTGATTAAAATTCAAATATTTTTTAGATGCTCTTTAAAATGTACACTGGTGGACAAAATTAAGAGATGGAAAGCATTTTCACACATGGAAGAGTGGGAAGGTATTCCACCAAGCACTCCTAAACTCTCTTCTTAACAGCATGCATACTCGTTGTGCATGCTGTCTATCTGTCAGAGGTGACCACACACCTTACTAGAGGAAAACCGCACCGTGCTAGCCTCACTTTCACTGCCTTCTTTTATCATGAATTTCAGACCACATCGGACTATTGACCATAACTCTTGCCAATGAATTTCACTTTCATTGTTGTTTTGCACACTTCATTGTCATTAAATAAGATTTTCAAATTTTATTTCTTTGTATTCAGTATTTCTCGAGATATTTAGAAAAATACTACATCTCTTAATTTTGTCCACCAGTGTATATTCTCATATTGTCATTGGAATCTTCTGAAGACTACTCTTGTACTAAATTTATAAATTTTACATTATGAATTCAAATGTACTGTACTGTCGGAAACTATATATTTCTCGACACAAAAAATCTGGTGTGACAATCACGTGTATGACCAGTCACACCAGATTTTTAAAATTGGTTTTAAGGTCTTTTTCGGCATCTAATGCTATTTACCCCCATACCTATTTATATCAAATGATTGGTAACCAATTCATATGAAATAAATTTATCTCACTTGGGATACCAACGCAGGACCCCAGCCAGAGGGAGGGGAGGAGCTTGATAGCTTATATATCAAATTTGAACTTAGGATATTTTTTTTTCATTTCTAAGTTATTCTGTATACACACTCATTCATTCATACCAGGGAGAAATATTTTCATAATTAATGATAAGTATTTTTCATCTAAATTATCTAATCTAATAAATTGATAACAAATTCAAAATCGTTCCGCTAGAGGGCTGGCCGTGATGTCATCACGGATAATCAGACACACAGTTTGCCTCTAGTTCGTGTGCGTGGAATGACAGTTCAATTTTATGGACATGTTTTTCTTTATATTTGTCTGCATTGTTATTCTAATAGGTTTTTTTCTTACTGTGTATTTTATTAATTCTACTATATTTTTATTGCAAAGTAAGTAATATTTGAATATTTTTTTATACTAAATTCAAATAAGAATCTATCAATTGAATCACACGCATTTACATTACGCAATTATGATTCAGAAATGTCAAATAGAAATATGTTAATTTTGAAAAATAATTTTTCTAAGCTCAGGGTGTGAAAATTAATTTCTTTTGTGTGATTTTTCACCTATGCTATCTAATATTTTAAATTTATCTATTTATTTAATTGTTTAAAAAGAAAAAAAGCTGGTGTGACAAGCTCTATCACCTTCGGTAAAATAAAGTTGTGTGCTGTGCAACCAGTTATTTATTTATTTTTATTCATAAAAGACTTGTATTGGCAATAAGGATGACAAGAGATAGGTATGCTTAAATTATTTACTAAATAAAGGTGTGAAGGCTGATCAAAAAGGAAAAATGCCTATATGTATTGCTCCCACACTAGTTAATGTTAGAATTTTGAAATCAATATTTTTCTTTAACATGGAGGTATGTGCATTTTAATTTTATCATAAATTTCTTCCCAAGAATTAATTGAATCCTGCTTTATTTTTTTATATTAATCTTATAATAAATCAACAGTCAGTGGGGCAATGTCAAGTGGTGAAATTCAGGAGTTATTTCCATTTGCTTCACATCTAAATAACTAGCTATTCCTCGGATAAACTCGTTGACTTTTGAGTCATTTCATATCCAGTTGTTTTTTTTTTTTAAACACTCACACTTTTTCTTATCACACTCACACACACATTCACACAGTCTTTTCGGCAACTTAGGCCATTTAAGACTTTGACGATAACCGTTATATTATTTATAATATCTATTGGGGGTCCCAGGCATTTCTATTTAAGCCATTTGGTATCCAAATGGCTTAAATAAAATCATCGGACTGCCTAGGGTCCAAACCCGAGACGTTCGGTATAGAAGGTAGGGACGCTACCAACTAGACCAAGCCCGTAGACCCAGTTAAGTTAATTATATGATTAAATAAGAACCGAGATCGTAGTTAACCAGCTAAAACCCAAAGATGATTTTAGCAAAGAGGTGAAATTAGGAACAGAAGCTTTATTTATTTTTTCAGAAATTTTTAAATTTTTATTATTAATGTTTTTGTTATTTGCATTATTTTATTAATGTTTTTTTTTTACTTTCTTTTACCTATATGTATGTTAATATACATTTATATATAGAGAGAGAAAAATATTGGTTTCATGTCAAAAATTCGACGTCGAGATTTTGACGGATATACACGTTTTTCTCAAGTCCCTGAGTCCGAAAAGCTAATTATATGTGAAAAAACTCATAGGTTAAGCGCTTTCTTATGTGTGTTTATGGATGATTTACTATCGTTCGCATAAATTTTGACTAGAAGTGAAGAAACCGGCCCTAACACTACCTTTTAACCAAATCAGCAAGTAACCATACTGGATTCAATTTGATGCTTATTTTTTATGAGTTTGAAATTCTTCAAAAATAGATTTACTATTTCAAGTAATTAAAAAAATTCTAGACCGCCAATACCACAAATGGATGTGTATATCCATTATTAAACAGAAAATTTCTAATAGGTTGAATCACATAAATTTCATATCGAGGAAAGCTACATCCCTGGCCCACCCAAGAATGATCGTGTAGTTATAATATTTTCGATAGAAGACAAAACTCTTACATAATTCGAAGACAACAACAACATTGAAAAACAAACAATAAAAGATAGATATATGACATGGACCAAATGTCATTGACTGAAAAGGAATGATCAGTGGCAGGAGGCAGCCTTGGTCACTCACTTGGGGCGGTTGCTTCCGGGTGCATTGCACATGCGCAGCACGCGTCAGTCGGAATTCAGAATGCAAGAAGCAATGCTGCCGACACCATCGCATCGCATTCAACACTTCTATGTAGTATATTGGGTATTCAACTGCGCAGACCAACTGTCTAGACGTAACGACACATTTTTCGACGTTCCAAAAGAGAATCTCTTGTCCCTTTTACAATACATACTAATTATTAATTTATACTTTATTAATTTCATCATTTTTATAAAAAAAAAAAAACACAATATAGAAAATTTACATGATTAATAAATTATAATTTAATTTTAAGTTAATTATATCCTTCCAAGGATAATTAAGATTTCTTGAACCGTCATGAGGATAACAAGGAAAGTGTATTACAAAAAGTGCCAGTCTTGAGCCTTGACTATATGCAACCAAGACGCTACGGTGTTTAGTTGGACGCCTCAAAACACCTTAGCACCTACGATTCTTTCAAAAATGACGATTAATATTTATTTTTTATTACATAACTTTTTATGAATTCTATAATATTTACTTAATGAATAGATAATATTTAAATTTTTTCCATATTTAAATATGAAAATATGAAATTTATGATTTTTTTCTTAATATTTTTTGTACCAGAACCAATTCAGAAATAAATATACATTGAAGGAGTGTACAGTGAGGGACAATATTGAGTCCCACCCATGCGTTTTTTAATTGTGATTATTTCATTGTTTTGATAAAAGAAAATGAAAATCTTAATTGGAAATTTTCTAGTTTTGAACCATGAAAGTTTCAATTAAAAAATATATAATATTTTTTTGAAAACAATTAAATAATCACAAATAGAAAACGCATAGGTGGGACTTAATTGTGGAGTTCACTGTACATTTTAAAATATACAACTTAATGAGGTCTTCAATATATTTATAATTTCATATATTTTTTAGATAAATGAATATACAGTATATTAAAAAAAAATTAAGCTTAGTTAATTTTTAAATACAGTAGACTACATTTCATCTTTTAATTTTATATTTTCTAATTTCTTCCATAACAAATTTATAATTAAGCATATAACAAATTAGGAAATAATTTACTCATGTTATTAAATCAGGTGTTTTTAATTAAAAAACCGGGAAGGATATTTTTCCTTAAATATGCCCTAAAGTGAGGAGATCATCAATTCAATGCCTCGAGTGCAGAAAGTAATGAAGTTGAAAGTCACATATGTTTTCGTTTTAATTTTTTTTTTTTTTTAACCTATATTTATAAATCTATTGATTCAACGGATCCTCCTCTAACTCATTAATGAATAAAAAAAAAATGGACCATTGATGACTGATTCGTCATTATAATTCGTAAGCCGTTAATTAACGGGACTTGTGCAAATTCGATGTCCCCTATATTAACTGTAGAATATAAAAGTTAATTCAAGGCCCCTTTACAAGTTATTAGTCCGATAAGAAAGAGTACTAATTTCTTATTAACATGTGTGATTTTTGAGCGCTTAGGAATTATAATCAATAAATCCCGACTGCACCAAAGAGAGAGGATTTGTTCGCAATAATACGTTATAAATGGATTTTTTGTTTTTCGGCATTTGAGGCCATCTAGACCTCCGCCCCTATTTATTTATCGAAATTGAAAATTTAATTTATATATTTTTCATTCATTATAATAGTTTATTTACTCCGGTCAGCGCATATATGCAATAAAAATTTAGAAATGTTTGAATTGTAACGCCATTGACTCATAGAGATGGAAAGAAAGAAGAAAGATGCAAATTATTAATTTTTTTTATATTAATTTTTTTTTCTCATTCACTCTCACACTCACACACACATTCACAAGTCTTTTCGACAACTCAGGCCATTTAAGATTTTGACGATATCCGTTGATTAATTAATATATATATATTTGGTATCCAAATGACTTAAATAAAATCATCGGACTGGACGGATCCGAACCCACGACCCTTGGTATACAAGGCCAGCACGATAACCCCTACTTCAAACCTGAGGGCTTTTATATTATTTAATCTCAGAAATTACTTAAACTTTTTAAAAATAATAATTTGTCTCCATACAATCTTCTTTCTACCTTTTATTTATTTCTCAAGGTTTGAAGCTTAAACCCGGGGGGAGGGGTTGTTAACTCATATTAAAACTTGGGACGATTTCGCGGACGTGACAAGAATGATACAATTCAAAGATCCATTTATCTTCTCTACTTTCCCAGTCAAGTGTTGGCAGATTATCATTCACTTATTCACTTTAGACCATTATTTACAATTAAGATCCTTTTGAAATATGTCTTTGACTGGACTTGATTGTTATCACTCAATGTAAGGCCTATCACTTGTGCAAATAGTACTTTTCCATTCCTTGTAGATTCTAAATGATGATAAATAGAGAATGATGAAAAGAAATCTATTTAAAATAAAATACCCAATTAATAGATAAATACTATAAATACAATTTTACTTTCTCTCACCTATGTATATATGTAATATATATAGAGAGAGAAAGTATTGGATTCATGTCAAAAATTCGATGTCGAGATTTTGATGGATTTACACATTTTGAGGTTCCTGAATCCAAAAAAGTGGTTTATTTGCGACATGGTCTGTCTGCCTGTCTGTGTTCAATTTAAAGCATGAAGGAATTGAGCTAGAAGGTTGAAATTTTATATTTAAGTTAGGCACCCACCTGATGCGTGAAAATAAGCTTTTAATCAAAATCAGCCAAAAAGTACTAGTACTTTACTGATGTATTTTTTCAGTTTTTTTTTTTTTTTTTTTCAATTTTATTCAAAATTCGCTACAAAATTTATAAAACAATTATTTTTTAGATTCGCTTTCAAATGTATATTCTCATTTTGTCCTAAAAATTGTTTGAAGCACACTTTACTCTTGTACTTCATAGGAGAAATGGTTGCCATGGTAACAAAATATAAATATTTTCCCATATTTATAAATTTTACATCTTGAATTTTAATATATCACAAAAAATCTGGTGTGACAAGCACAGAACACAACTTTGGATTACCGAATGTAAGAGGAAGTTGTGTGCTGTGCGACCACTCATACCAGATTTTATTTTTGAAAACCTTTCCTTTAATTTTATTTGTTGTTTTTTTGAACTAATTTTATTTATATAATTAACATGATCGTTTTACAAAGGAAACTAATCTCTTTTTTTCAATTCCCTTTCATTCAATTAACTTTTTTACGAAACCTTCTGAAAAAAGTACATTGCACTTTTTTTATTGTGCTTCAAAACAATTTTTTTTAACACTAATTGAAATAGACCATTTAGTAGGTTAAGTATCAAAAAATATGGGTCAATTTTTTTTTTTTTTACAAATTTCTCTACCTACCGGTGATTAAGAAAAAATAAAAACATTTTCGCATTGTTTGTTGTTTGAATACAAAGACGTGAAACCAGAGCGGAAAACGGTGACCGACGACCGCCACAGGTCACCAATTTCCAAGTCGACACCTGCCCCTACTAATTTTTCTCTTTTTATTTAGCCTATTCACAAAGATATTAAAATTTAAATTCATGAGTTTTTTTCAAATACTTACTTTCAAAACTTTTAAAAAGATTTTTTTTTTTGAATTTCTACTTTCATTTTCGTTTGTTAGATTCAATCATTTTTTTTTTTTTTAGATTTTTATAAATTGGAAATCCATTCACATATTTTTAAAGATTGACTAATTTTTTTTTAAAGTTTAAATTAAATAGGTTATTTGTTTCAAAGGTTTTATTAATTAAAAAATTAACATTAGAATGTATTAGAATGTAATCACTTCTGATGATGACAAGGAATTGTCGAAATACGTATCAAGTGTTAATTTTTTAATTAATAAAACCTTTGAAACAAATAATCTAGTGTTTAATTTGCATATTTAATTTTAATTTAATAATTTTTTTCTTATAAAATATCCTTATATTTTTACTTTTTTAATCATAGAACATCATAAAAACTGACATGGAAGAGTTTATTAGATAAGGATTATGGAATTATTCATATAAGTTATAAATTATAAATAGATTTATATCGAATTATAGACGAATAGAAAAGAGGGAGTTATTCTTTTTTTTTTAACACTCACACTTGTTTTCTCATTCATACTCACACTCACACACCCATTCACAGTCTTTTCGGCAACTTAGGCCATTTAAGACTTTGACGATAACCGTTGTTATTTATAATATCTATTGGGAGTCCAGGCATTTCTATTTAAGCCATTTGGTATCCAAATAAAATCATTGGACTGCCTGGGGTCCAAACCCGATACGTTCAGAATAGAAGGTAGTACCAACTATACCAAGCCCGTGAGCTTATTCATTATTTCATCGATTTCCGTCAAAATGATTTTTATACATTTGGACGTGAGAATTCCCTGTTTACCACCTCGCGAAAAATCTTTGGTCTTTTTTTAATATTTTTTATAATAAATAACTTTCAAACTCTGTCTATTATCAAAATGGTCTTTATTAAGACAATATATAGACCTCTATTGAAATTATTAAACTCATTTAATATTTTGTGTAGAGCTTTTTTCATTTCAAATGTCTTATAATTTTTTAAATTTGATCAAGACATACATAAAATATATGAAATATTGCAAAAAAACTTACCTCCTTCCCCCAAAAGTCTTCCGAATTCGTCCTTGTACTATAGCCTACATTGCATTACTATTTTATATAATAATAATAATCTAAAGATTGTGTAAACGATTTTTGGCAAATCCATAAAAGAAAGAGAGAAAAAAAACCTTTGTCTTGATGAAATCCAATTATCATTCAGCTCCAGGTCAAATCCTTACAATACAATTACCTGTCCTTTTTTTATTTAAATTTGTAATATAAAATGATGGTGTGCTCCCGGGTAAAATGCCGCTGCCATTCTCATTTACCAGTGCAGGTCGATTATTCGGTTCGAAAAGTCATGACTCGGGCGCAGATCAGCGTGACTACTGATGTCTTCCTAAAAAAAAAGTGAAAACGAACTCAATAGGACTATTAGAATATCACTTGAGTCATCAAAAGACAAAATATCACTCTATTTTTTGTTTGTTTTGTTTTATCTTTATTTTATTTTTTGTCGAAATTAGATGGAAAATGGAAAGTGGTCGACTTTTAAAGATGAAAGTATTAATATAAAATGATATAATAACAATAATAATAATAAAAAAATTAACAAATGGATATGTTGAAATGTTTGTCTATATTTCCTTCCCAAATAAAAGTCACAATTTTTCCTATCCAGAGTTAAAGCTTTCATAATTGTTGTTATTAAATAAAAATTCTCGGGCCTTGTTGTAGTGGTTAGCGTGCTGGCCATTTGTACCAACGGTCGCGAGTTCGCATCTCGTCCCAGGCGACAAAATTTTCCATTTTTTTTTTTTTTTTTTTTTTTAATCATAATGGTGATTTATTTGTATAAGATACGACTTTCCAGCCTCTCATACTCTGGATTTCTTCACATATAAATTCAGATACAATCACGAAATCTCTTTATTTACATCTAGCGACCTAGCGATATACAGTGTAGGGCTAGATAGTGCATAAATAGTGCATCTCTCAGTGAGAAGAGAGTCTATAGTTGTGTCTTCATCAACAAAGATCCTGATCTCTCTCTATTTGTGTTGATGCACTCACTACTATAGACTCTCTACTCACTGAAGAAGACCTGTGGCACAGCGGTCGAAACCTGTGGTATGAGAAATTTAAATTGATAAATAAATCACTTGAGATATATTGGAGTCGGGAGGAATAAAACCAGCGTTGTCGAACACCTTTACACTTTTATTCTAAGTAGACGTTTCGGTAACCATAACGGTTGCCATCTTCAGGGTCAATGAAAGCTACAATTAAAATTTTTTATGATGAGCGTTTAACATTTCTGCATTGAAAAATCATATATTAAACATTGTTATTCTAAGGTGTTCAATGCAGAAATGTTAAACGCTGATCATAAAAAATTTTAATTGTAGCTTTCATTAGCACTGAAGATGGCAACCGTTATGGTTACCGAAACGTTTGCTTATAATAAAAGTGTAAAGGTATTCGACAACGCTGTTTTTATTCCTCCTGGCTCCAATCTCACATACCCAGCATACAATTTAATTTAAAAATAAGATATATTTTTTTAAAATATATCTCATATGAATGAGATTGTGAGATTTTCACAGTTGAAACAACCTTTGTAATCTTAACTGAATTGTACCTGAAGAAGGCCACAGAATGAGTGTTCGAAACGTTGTAATTTTTACAAATAAACCATATTTAAACTGAAAATCAAATATCAAATAGAGCAAACTTTCTTTGGATTAATTTGAGATGAGCTACTCCTTCCTTTTATTAGAATGATTCAGGCCGATAATCCTTCAAGGAAATTGATGTTTGCATTTATTTTAAATATTATTAATCCTGAAAATCCCAGAGCTCCTTCCTGCTTAATACCAAAGGAGAGTTCCTTAAAAAAATTCATAACCCCTCTCCCAGAAGCAAATCCTGCTCGCGCCACTTCCTTTAAATACCTTTGATTTATTTTGTAGTATTATTTATTCATATTGAGAATCAGACTCAAAAAGTGTAACTTTTTAATGTTAATATCAGGAAAATAAGAATACATTATTTATAAGAAAAATTGACATTGATACGACTCGTAATTTACATATTATTTAAAATTCAAATTGTGGAACCCTTTTATTTTATATAGTAAAAAATAAACAAGATCTTTTCTTATCTGATATTTTTTTATGGATTACTAACTTGGCACGATTTTCTATTCAATGAAGAAAGAAACTAACAAAAAACAGAACGACGTTTCACGATAAATTTATTTTTAGGAAGCTCTTATTGGCTTCAGGACCTTAACGCCAACCATAATTACCAGTGGTTTATTTATTTTTGTTTAAGATTCTTTTTGACATATAATATTTATTTGATAGCTAATTTTTTTTTCTTAACTTCATTTAAGGTCTTTTTGGCCATTTGTACCAAGAGTTGCGGGTTCGCATCCCGTCCCATGCGACAAAAATTTATTTAAATTGTACTAGGTATCAATCAATTTAAATAGATAGGAACGGGGTCTAAATGACCTTCGATGTCGAAAAAGACATTAAATTAAAAAAAAAAAGTATTTTTAGGCATCGAAGGCCATTTAGACCTCGTCTCTATTTATTTCAATTGGATTAGCTACCAATTCAATTGAAATAATTTTTTGTCGCATGAGACGGGATGCGAATCCCTGACCTTTGGTTCCAGAAGCTAATGCTCTAGCCCTGGGCCACAGGTCAAGGGTTGGTAGCTAAATCATTTGAAATATTTTTTGTCGCTTGAGTGGACCTATGACTCCTAGCACAAGAAGCGAGAACTCTACCATTGTGCCTAGGTGTTGCCAGCTTACATTTTGAAATAAGAGTAAAAAGTTTTTTTTTTTTTTTTTTTCTCCAAAGAAATTTTTTTAAGCAAAAATCCAAATAATTTATTTTATTTTTATGTTATTAAGAAAGAACGTGTTCAGCGTTTAAAATTTTGACGTCATACCATGTTTTATTGAATAAATTGTTTTAAAATCTTTTAGCTGTTGACTCAATTCTCTCTTCCAATTAAAAAAACTTTTTAATCCTTTGCAAATATTTTTTTTTTTTTTTTTGGAAGAAATGAATAACAACAATACTTAGGTCTAATTCTAACAATATTGGAATAATTTAATTATCACGCTTCATATTAAAATAATTTGCGGCCCTCGGGCCTTGGTGTAGTGACTAGCGTGCTGACCTTGTATACCAAGGGTCGCGGGTTCGGACCCTAGGCAGTTCGACGATTTTATTTAAGCCTTTTGGACACCAAATGGCTTAAATAAAAATGCCTGGATCCCTAAAAGATATATTCATAAATAACGGTTATCGTAAAAAGTTTTATATGGTCTGAGTTGCCGAAAAGACTGTGTGTATGTGTGAGTGAGTATGGGAAAAAAATGAGGTAGGTCATTAAATTTGTTCAGAACTGTAACTGGTATACTTTTGACAAAGTGCCTACTTGTTATAAATACAATATTTCTCAAACTACCGTTTGGAAGTTTAGATTTTTTTTTTTTTCAAAGAAGGTGGTCATGTTAATTACCTTGAAAACTGAACTATTATTATTATTATTTTTTTTAAATAATTTACTCAATTGGTGAAATTATAATAATAATAGAATAAAGTTGATGGCTATCTTGATTATTAATGAATAGTCTAGCTATCTTGGAGGGACCCTCATGGGCGCCTATTTGTCTGGGGGATCGTCTGCACGCGACAGGGGCGCCTGAGGGGCGCCAAATCCTCCAAAAGTCCCACGTCTCTCAAATTCCCCATTCTGTCCTAATAGCCATGTTCGCGTGCCAAGACTCGTTGCCTAATGGACGACTTGTCCCTTCGTTAAATAAACGACTCTTATGTTCAAACAAACTTCTTTTTTCCTTGAGTATACCGATTTATTTTATTAATTCTTCTCATTTTTAAAGAAAAAATTTTCAGCCCAATTTTGAAGAGAATTCCACCCAATCTGTTTAAAATGCCAACATTTTATTTATTATTACAATACAAATAGTTTGTCTGAAAAGCCTTTTTCAGAAGTATAGACCTACTATTAATTTTTTTTTTCTTGTTTCAGGTAAATATTTCTTCGTACACTGGTTTCCTTTTTCCTCTAAGGAATTTCTAAGGTAGGCTTATCTACAAATATTAGTCATTTTTTGCAATTAGAATAAATGAATTTTTTCATGTTTTCGCCCTTTATTGCATTAATTTAATCTAGGACATTCACAGGATGATTTAATAGTAAAAATTCACTGTCAATTTTACTGTATACTTTTCTACTACTAAACTAATCAAGTCTGTATTTACAATTCTTGCAGTAATGGTTATATACTTAACTTATTAGTTTTATTTTGGATAAAAAAAATTCCACTATTTATTTTTATTTTAAATTAGAATATTTATTTAGAATAATTTTAAATTTTTCATAACTTTAATTATTTATAATCGCATGGGGAGTTCAATCTACTAGAAACTAATGGAAAATAACTCGGGGTTTAAAGGGGGTTCAGGAGCGACGTCTAAACGTACTTTAAAAAAATCTAGCCTATTTATAAAGAATTTTTCAATGCGGTTTTTTTTAAATGAATTAAATTCATAAGAGACATTTGGGACATCGAGCTATAATTTTTTAAATGACTTATTAAAAAATTAAGGAAATTAATTTTTTTGTTATCAAGCAAATACAAAAAAACAAGATGTCCATTAAATATTATTAGCTACCATTTTGACATCTCTTGGCAAAATTTTGAATTATTTGATATTTGGGCATACTTTTAATGACACACAACGCCATCTTAGCGGGAAAAACATGCGTAACACATTCACTCCCGAGGCCCCTTAAATATAAATAATTATTTAAATATACTAAAAAAAAGGTCAATTTATAATTTCCTACAAAACAGAATTTTATATATATATATTTTTTTTAAACTTGTCCCAGTTAAGATCCCTTAAAACCCTTATAGTTTGAGGGTTTATTCATTACCGTTAACTTATTTTATTATATTATTTTCTTATTATTATTATTAATTCTCATAATGCCATTTTTTTTTATTCTTGGGTTGTCTAGAGTTTTAATGGTTAATAATAAAATACCGTTTTATATTTTAATATATAAATAAGGCGTTTCCGTCAACGGTCACATTTCCTCTGTGTTATTAACAATGTAGGCTATTCTTTCTATGCAAAGACTATTACTAATAAAATCCTTTTATACACTTAGAAAAGTTCCATGTCCTCTGATTATCTGGGAATTTTAAACCTATTACCAAGGATATACCAAAATTGAATAATTTTAGGTATTGTTTTGATAATTGTTGAATGTTCATTCTCGACCTAACTTGAGTACCGTACTCTGATAGGGGTAATTTGCATCCAAATAAGGGTCATGCCAGGGCGATGCCTGTATAGATACCGCTTGGACTGGAACATGTAATATGCAGTAGGGCCGCCTTTCGGTAAATCCATACATTATTCTTATCACTATTTTCAATTCCATAAAAAAAATAATGTCTTTTTAGACACTGAATCTAGAGTAGCAAGGGAAATTTGAACTATTCTAGAGATACTTTTTCCTTCATATTAAATCACTAGGTTAACAAAAATAAATAAATTTTTCTTTAAGAAAGAATTTGAAAAAAATTCTTAAAAATATTTTCTTTCTTTTTCTTTCTTTTTTTTAAGATTTTTCATTGTTTAATATGTTAATTGTTAAATGATAATTCTTTGGGTTAAATTGAGTTCATGGCACTGAATAAATTCAGGAGGAGCAATGTCCTTTCAAGGCTCTATCCTTGATTGTTTCTAATAATATTATTTTTTATTATTCATGTACGTTTAGTAGTAATTAGTCATGTGTTCTTTAATTACTCTCTAGATCAATTACACTTAAAAAAATAAAACAATTGTTTTATCTGTTTCTTGTCTCTTTCACTGTATTTTTTTTTTTAATTATTATCACGGGCTTTAGAAATTATTTCGTGTTTTTAGTTGCTGGAAGACAGATAACCAAAGTAACTAATCGAATAATTTTTCCTGAACTCCTTTAGAATAGACTTGGCTGTTATTTTCTAGGGTGATTTGATGAATTTTTGAATTAATTAACTTCTTATCTGTTAACTTATATTAAAACACACATATTTATGCATTCTATTATCAGAAAAAGTGTAGTATATTTTTTCTTTAAATAAATTCTTGTTATATATTGATAAAAAAGTTTTGATTATATACAGGCGAAATATTCTACCTGTTTTGAATTTTTTTCCCTGAGGATGCTTATTATCATTCCAGTTAATTTGATAGCACTCTATAATCCTTGTTTGTGTGTTATCTCTGTTTTCCTTCACTATCAGACCTTCAAGGAGCAGGCAGGAAAACAGCCTCTATATCCCTCGGGAGTCATACATTCACTCAGGTTTCGTGTCGCCTGAGGCTTTGATTTCGCCAGACACCTCTCCATCCTTGGCATTTTAGATCAATTTCATTCAGTATCTTTCTAATATGCTCATTACATTTTATACTTATAATAATTATTATATATAAAAAAAAAAAAAAAAACACTTTCCTCAATTTCATTTCACTAAAACCACAAATTGATCTTTTATTTTATTTTTTTTTTTTTAATACTCCATTCTCCACCACAAACTCTCACTCTTGTTTCCCATAATTTTCAAGTTTTTATTTTCAACAATTCAGAGATAATTTATTCTTGATGTTTATTTTTGAAATAATTCCATTCTTTCTTAGCTTAGTCATTAATAACTAGGGCTCGGATGTATAGGCACTAAAAATCTTTAAAATAGGCAGGCAACTAAGCACTAAAAATTATTAAAATAGGCACTTAAAAAGGCATTTATTGTAAAAATAGGCACTTAAAAAGGCACGTAAAAGGTATTATTTAAGAAATAAAATAAAAAAATTTAAAAAATTGATGTCTTATTTTTGGTAATTTGGTGTGACTGGTCGCATAGCACACAATTTTTTCTTAATTTCGGTAATTCTGTACTTGTTTGCCAGAATATAAATACAAATCAAATTTTTAAGTACTAATTTTTAAAATTTTACATTAAAAATGAATTTTCTTTTGAAAAAAAGTATTTTGTTTTTTTCAAATCTCGGGAGGGGGGATAATTACCCCCTTTACCCCCCCCCCTTGAAATATTTTCTTGATAATTCAAAAAAATTTTAAATTTAGGCTATGTATAGCTCGTAAAAAATTGAAATTGGCTATTTGAACTTAAAATAGGCACTAAAAAAGGCATTTATAGATGAAATAGGCACTAAAACCCAGAATCGGCCAAAATAGGCATTATAGGCACTAACAAATGCCTCTTATTTTATTCAGAATTTCATGAAACGTGTACATATCATATTGGCCTAAATTTTAAGCCATAAATTAAAAAAAGGCAAATAGGGCGAAATCCGAGCCCTATTAATAACTCTATATTCAACGGACATTTTCATAAATACCTATTCATATGATGTTTCATCCGCATATGTAAATATAAATTCATTTTGTATTCAAAATAGCAACTTATTGATTGGTTATGACCGAAATATTTATTTTAGTATTCAACATTTTATTACACTAAACATTCATTAATCAGTTTTTAATCTGAACAATTTAAACTACACGTATTTAATTGTCTGTTTAGCTGGAGATCGTAAGACTAAAAAAAAAAAAAAAAAAACTATTTAATCTAACTTTATCTTTATTTATTTTAATGAAATTTCTTACAATTTATATTTCTCAAAGATAATAATGATGTCAGTTTTGCCAGTGTTTGTCAGTATTATTGATTGTGTAGGGACGTGTTCCAAACTGTGAGGCGCGCCTCCCTAGGGAGACGCGGACTAGTCTAAGGGGAAGCGCGAATATTGGCCACCAAGATCAATTTTCTAAATGATTGCTAGTTTTATAAATAAAATAATAAAATTTAGAAGATTCTTGGACGGAGGTTTTCCTTGATTAAAAACTCGATGAGCCGCAGTGGTACCATCAGTAGAGACGGTGCCACTGCGGGTCATCGAGTTTTTAATTAAAATAATAAATATGAATAAATAAAAAAAATATTTATATATAAATTTATATTTTTTAGTATTAAAAATTTTTGTTTTTGTATTATTTTTTAAATGGGTGGGGGGGGGGACGTCATACTATTAAATATTTTAAGGTAGGCGTTGTAACATAAAGTTTGGAAACCACTGGCCCAAAGTAAGAATCATGCTAGAAAATTATACTATGTGTAAAACCCAAAGGCGGATCCAGGGAAGTTTTTTAATTTTTTTCTGACTAGACGCGAAGCTCGCCGAAGGCGATAGCATTATTAATTATTTTATTTATTAAGATTGGATTTCAAATGGCTTAAATAAGAATGCCTGGACTCCAATATAGATATATTCTTAATAATGGTTATCGTAAAAAGTCTTATATATGGCCTGAGGAATGAGAAAAAAGTGTGAGTGTTTAAAAAAAAAAAAAAGATTGGATTAGGGGTTGAAAAATTGAAAAAAATGTTTTTTTAATTTTTTTTTAACTAAATCGAAGCCAAATAAATAGAAAACATTCAAAAAATAGCGTTGATTATTATTTTGATTAGGGGGATGAAGGGTTGATTATTTAAGAAAGGCCGTGGAATATTCCAAATCACTTGTTGACATTCTTTTCCAGCTCTAAATATAGTTAGATTAGAGCAAAAGGTATTTTTTTTACTTTTAATAAAAAGGGAATTGTTATTTTCATCTTTTTATTCCTATACAGAGAGAGAGAGAGTCGAGCTTCTCGTTCAGTCGAGCGGGAAGCCGGGCGGCAGGCGGCTAGCTGCTTGCTCTCTTTTTTTTAAGTTGTGTGTTTTAAGTGATTTAAAGTGAATAATTAATATAGTGTAACCCACCCTGACCACTCCGCCAGCCAACACACCCTCTTGAGAGTCTTATTAAAGGTAATCATTATGCATTTTATCGTTGAAAAAAAAAAATGATAGAAACAATTGATTTGACTGCAAAAAACGATTCTTTTGAATATGAAATTAAATATTTTGTATTTCACTAAGGGTAGAGAGAGAATATAAGCTGTTGAAAGGGGAGGGGGAGTGTAGGTGTCATTGAAAAAAATTAGTTTTTTATTTTTTAACTTTTTTTTTTTTTTTTTTTTTTTTAAACACTCACACTTTTTTACTTTCTCGTGGTATAGAATATATTTTTGATGTTTCTCCACGTTTTAGACCTCCCTGAGTCCAAAAATACCATTTTTGGCATTATGTCTGTGTGTGTGTGTGTGTTAAAAACCCAAGCAGCTAGATCGATGAAATTTGGTATATGCTCCTTACACTAAAATTGTAGATTTCTATCAACTTTTGGAGTAAATACGTTACTTGGAAGTAGTACTTTACCTAATAAGTTTTTTCAAAAATTTTGAAATTTTCAATTTTTTGTTATATTATGATAAAATACTCAATTCTAAAAAGTTTTTATTCTTTGATATTTTTTCGAAAACTGAATAGTTTTTGAAATAATCAAAGAAGAAAAAGACATTTTTAGTTAATTTTGGAAAGAAAAATCAAAACTAAATTATACAGGTGTCATTAAAAAACATGTAAATATAAACAAATGAATTTGTGAAACAAATGAATCCGTGAAACCGTTTTTATTTGAATTTATTAATTAATTTTGTGTCCATTTCCCTTTTTGACGCCGTCAAATTATAAATAAAAACTTTCTACGGTTGCAAAAATGACTTCCCAATACAATTTTTTAAATAGGAAGTTGAGGTGAAAGAATCTATTATGTCAAGTTATGATCAATTATCTACGATTGTCTATTTTGTTTCTATTGTTAATATTCATTTAACCTATAAATTTCATAAAAAATAATTATTGATGAATAATTTTTTTTCCTCAACAGACAATAGAATTCTAGAATAGATAGCTAGAGTCTTAATTATTTGGTATAATAGACCTATATGGTATAGAGTAATAATTTAAATACCGAAAAGGTAAAACATAAAATCTGGTACAGATGATTTTATTTTACCTTTTCAAATTTAAAATTATTTCACTATATACCATATACTTAAGGCTCTAGCCAGGGGCGTATGTAGAAATTTTTTTCGGGGAGGGGGGGGGCCTGAACTCAAATATTTTTCCGAGGAAAATTTTTTTTTTAAGAAACTACATTTTTTTCACACGAAATTTTTTGCGGAACATTTTTTCTTTTGCGGAACCCAAGTTTTCTATCCTGCGGAAAAATTTGTTGAGCTGATGTCTGTATATCCCTATATATGTATGTGTTTGGAAAATTTCGGGGTGGGGGGCGTGCCCCCTCGCCCCCCCCCCTTATATACGCCCCTGGATCTAGCTATCATTTGGGGACTTAATTGTGGCGCTTACTGTACTAAGGATGGTTCCATCTCGCTGGGATCGAAATCTCTACAACTAAACGGATAAACGCAAAATTATTTATTTTTGGCCGACGGTCCTTAGAATAAAATTAATAAAGAAATTTACTTCACAGCAGATGCTGCCAATAAATTCAGACTCGATAAATATTTACTGCCTAAAACGAAATATATTCCTACACTAAAAATCCGGAGAACTTTGTGTGCTGTGCGTCAATCACTCCATATTTTTTATTTCATACTTAATACTCATCTCCTATTCTATGTAATATTATATTAATTATGACTTTCAAAATGTATTAACATCAAAGTCAGTTGAAACTTGTATTTACATAATTTTTTTTTTTTTTTTTTATTAAGCATATCAGATTTAATATTTCAATATTTCTGATTCGTCTCCACTTACAATAGATTCAATATCAAAGACAAAATATCCTTTTATTTTAAATAGGATTAACAAGAGATCTCATCTCTTCTCAGTGTCAGATGCTGTCTCCGCCCCTTTTTAGACACTTGCTTCGTTGTGTTGTTGTTCTATCTAGCAAAAAAAAAAAAAAAAAAAAAAAAAAACCGGCTTCATATGCAAACCGCCAGCGGATTCCTTTACGAAGACCTCAACTCTTTATTTATCTCTGATAAATTTTACTTTCTCTATCTTGAATTATATAGGATACACTCTTTACAATTATAGAATCATTCATCATCCTGGCTTTTTTAAAGGAATAAGATATTAAATTAAATTTTCACTCTTCATGAAATGAAATATGATCTAGATAATCTGATAGAGGATTTTTCTCTCAATTCTAGTCATGCAACTTTGGATAAACAATTAGAATATTAAAGTAATAAATAAACAAATGAATGTATCAATGTGCCATTTTAATTCAATTATTTCTTCATTCCCTTGCAATAAAAATTATATCTTTGTATTTTATCCACCAACCGAGCTGACAATTTATTTTGAAAAAGGATGTAAAAACTTTACGAGGCCAGAATTTAATATACTCTTTATACTTGACGGGTTTTCTCCCTTTATATCTTTTATACTTGACGGGTTTTCTCCATCTCTTGAGGGATGGTTGTTTAAAAAAAAAATCCTGACATACCTAACATATTTTCTAAACTCCAAAACGTGCACCTTTCTTTTTATAATTTATATGATAGTTAAAATTTTATTTTTCTTTTTTTTTTTTTTAAACCACTATAATTCTTTAAAATGCCCGGGAGCCGTGGCTCAGTGAGAAGACATTAGCTTCTCGCACCGGAGTCCCGGATTCGCTTTCCATCCCAAGCGAGAAAAATTTATTTCATTTGATTTGACTGCAAATCATTTGAAATAAATAGGGATGGGGTCTAAATGGCCTTAGATGCCGAGAAGGACCTTAAAAAAAAAAAAAAAAAAAAAAAAAAAAAAAAAAAAAAAATTCTTTAAAATCATTGAAACAAAAGGTTTTCTTAAAAAAAAAAATATGGGGAATGACTTCCCCGCAGAGATGGGCAGTAACGAAAATACATGTATTTGAAATACGTATTTTCGTTACATTCTGTATTTTGTATCAAGATACATTTGTCGAAAGTATCTTGTATCTTGTATCGAAAATACATTTTAAACTTCAAAAAGTATTTTGAAAATACATGAAAATACAAAATACTTTTAAAAATATTTGGTTAAAATTCATTTATGAGTCTGGTCGCCATTGACAGCTGGATAACTTTTTTTTTTTTTTTAGGCCACTCACTGCTTTAAAATTTAATTCATAAGTAACTTTCTTGAGTTTAATGGCTGTAGATATACAATTAGAAGAGAGAAGAAAAGGACAGGAGCCTTCTCAGGGAAAAGCAGCTTGGTGAAATAAAAATCTTTATATTCTGTCGCCAACATTTCGAGAGGTATTCGCTCTCATCTTCAGGGCACGTAGAATTGTCAAAAATAAGCACAGGTGGTGGTGGCGCTGCATATTATTACCATGTTTAAACATGTATGTATTATTTTTTGTCGTCATACAAATGTGCAAATATACAAAACTATTCAACCAAACGAATATGCGACCGAAACTGCATTGGAATAGCAAATGATCATATTCGTTTGGTTGAATCGAATAATTTTGTATATTTGCACATTTGTATGATGACACAAAATAATACAAACATGTTTAAACATGGTAATAATATGCAGCGCCACACCAACTGTGCTTATTTTTGACAATTCTACGTGCCCTGAAGATGAGAGGGACTATTTCTCGAAACGTTGGCAACAGAATATAAAGATTTTTATTTCACCTAGCTGCTTTTCCCTAAGAAGGCTCCTGTCTTTTTCTTCTAATTAATTCATATGTATTTAATATTTATGTAGATTTATACTACGTTTTGTATTAATAATAAAGTTTATTTTTAATTTCTATACTTTCTTTCATTTACATAAAAAATTATAAAAAAATGTATTTTGTATCTGAAAAAAGTATTTTCAAAATACTATTTTGTATTTTGTATCAAGATACATTTTTTCAAGTATTTTGTATTTTGTATCAAGATACATTTTTAAAAGCATTTTGCCCAACTCTGCTTCCCCGAGACTTTCTCGTATATTCTTTTGGAATTACGTCTGGGTGTGTGTATGAACACGATTGCTTAAAAACCAAAGCAGCTAGATCGATGAAATTTGGTATATGCTCCTTACACTTTGTGAAACAAATGAATTTGTTTATATTTACATGTTTTTAATGACACCTGTATGATTTTGTTTTGATTTTTCTTTCCAAAATTTACCCAAAATGTCGTTTTCTTCTGTGATTATTTCAAAAACTATTCAGTTTTCGGAAAAATGTCAAAATATAAAATCTTTTTAAAATTGAGTATTTTATCATAATATAACAAAGAAATTGAAAATTTCAAAATTTCTGAAAAAAACTTATTAGGTAAAGTACTACTTCCAAGTGACGTATTTACTCCAAAAGTTGAGAGAAATCTACAATTTTAGTGTAAGAAGCATATACCAAATTTCATCCATCTAGCTGCTTTGGTTTTTAAGCAATCGTGTTCACACACACATACACATGGACACACACACACACACCTCCTCATATTGGTGGAAAAGCAATAGCTAAGGTCTCTTCCTATGATGCAATACCTAACGGTGGTCCCGTAGGAGGATTTAGAGGCCGCTGGACATTAGGGAGATGGTTTTAGTGGGTAAAAATCCCACACAGACATAATGCCAAAAATGGTATTTTTATTGAACTTAGGGAGGTCTAAAACGTGGAGAAACATCAAAATCTCGAAGTCGAATTTTTTTACGATTACAATACTTTCTCTATACGAGAAAGTAAAAACGGCAATTTTTGGTCAGTTGTTTTGTCAGGAAGTAATCATTCAAATAACTTTCTTTTTCTCAGGAAATCAAAATAAACTATTTTAATAAATAAGTTCGTATAATAAATATAGGTATATAAGTCAATTTTCTAATCATAATAACTATTTTTTTTTTTCATATTTGTTTGGAAAATTTTTAATACTACGAAATTTCTAAAAAAAAAAAGTAAAAGATGAATAAATGTGATGATCTCTAACAGAAGATTACTAGTGAAAATTTATATATTTTTTTAAATTTATCAAATCTCCTTCAGCCCGTGGTCAGCTTAACTGATAATTACGTTTTCAAAGTAAACTTTATAAAAATAATTTTATTTTCGGTAGGATGTTCCCACGCCGCGCTAATTTAATTAAGAGAAAAAAAATAAAAATAAATAAATAAATAGCAGAATCCTACAATTATTTTCTTGACACATAGAGTGAAAAAAACTTGCTAATGGACTTTCCGCAATTTCTCCTCCATATTGTTAATTTTTTTTTTTTTTTTTTTATGACTTTTCAAAATCCAAATCTCTCCCTTGAAATCAACTACTTAACAGTTATAGAGGAATTAATCGTAAAACTATTAGTGATTCAGCCATTTGGGCTGTCTTTAATTACAAAGATCTCACTAAGTTTGGCTGCCTATCTTCCAGGCAACAAAAACGAACAATTTTCTACCCCGCATCTTCCCTTCCCTATTGATATTGTTATACCCTTGAAAGATCAAATTTCAATCAAGATTATACTTAATAGCATTATTAATTATCATTAAAAGAATTATATTTATTCTCTTGTTACTAAAAACGCTACGATAAATTTTAAAATTAATCAAATTCGATAGATAAGCATCTTAATAGTCAAATTTCATCGATGGTTATTTAAAAAAATAAACAACCTGCCATGATCTATTTAATAATTGCTCTTGGTGAGTCAGCCTATCTGTTCTTAGAATAAAGTCTTTGTCTCTGACTTCTAACATTTTTCTATCACTAAGAGTTCATTACATTTTAATTTATAAGTATTTATATTGCTTCATCTCAATGACATCGAAGGCATTCCCAAAAATGTTTAATTTGCCATTGAAGATCAGGAGATTAAGAAAACTGACCTTTTCGTCCTTGTAAGAAAAAAACAGACATGAAGCAATACGCAAGTTGGTTGTGAGCCCTTCAAGGTTTCTTCTTTTTGCAAACCTTGACCCCTATTAAGTTTCGAGCTGTCCGTTTTTACAGGAAACGCGCCCCCTTATTTTGATCCTTTCCCCTTCAAGTATCTACTTTATAACTCGTATAATTTACCGCTTGCTGCTTACAACAAAAGTTTATTGTATGAAAAAGAAGCAGTTTAAGTTCTTTCAAGGCTAATAAACAATTAAAAAAAAATTCAAATATTCTTAAATTTTGCTTAGGAACCAACCGAAATTTTGGTTTCGGTTACGGTTTTGGTCGTGGTTTCGGTTTCGGCCAAAAACCAGCCGAAACCTGAGCTTGAAACTCGTATACTAAAAAAAAAAAGGTCAAAATGATTTTCGCAAGAGGTAAAAATGGAGTGTTTGTTTGAGTCACGAGGGAAAATTTACTAAAAAAAAAAAAAAAAAAAAAAATGGTAAAATAATATGATTTTGTATGGGAAATTGCAAGACTCTTTTATTATGCCGTTCCAGGCTGACGTTTCGGCCACTGGTCTAGGCCATCTTCAGAGCTAAAATATTTTCATACATATTATCATTACATGTTATTATTACACCTTCTGTACAATACAAATATATAAAAATATAAAATAAATATAATTTACGGAAATAATATAGAGTACATACCAGGAGGCGAAAATAAATGAAAATTACAATTTCATTATTATGAACTCTATATTATTTCCGTAAATTATATTTATTTTTATAATTTTGTATTGTACAGAAGGTGTAATAATAACATGTGATGATAATATGTATGAAAATATTTTAGCTCTGAAGATGGCCTAGACCAGTGGCTGAAACGTCATAATAAAAGAAATAATTTTGGCTGCAATGTCTTGCAATTTTTTTGACTCCGCCTTAGAAATACTTCCAGCCACAAAGACATACCTCAATATGGGAAATTTTAAGAAAACATGTTACGGTTACGGTTTCGGCCGAAATTAAAATTGAAGCCGAAATTCGGTTTCGGTATCGGCTGAAAATCTTGTTTTGGTCGGACCCTTCATTTGCATATACTAGTACTTTTGCATAAATTGATAGCTAAATAATTAATTGAAAATCTAATTGTGACCGTCCACATGAAAAGGTACCAAATCTTCACTGGGCAAAATTGCTAAATTTTCAAACATTTTTTTAAAATTCATATCGTCCAAAAAAAAAAATTCTTGCTTAGCAGGATGTATTCTGTACGGAAAGCGCAAAAACTCATTTCTGACCCTGGTGAAGATTTGGTAACTTTTCATGTGGACGGTCATAATTTATCTTTTTCATAGATATTCATTAAATTGATAAATAAGCCTCTGGTTTTTATTTTCTCAACTGATTTGCGCATTTTATTTACATTAGAGCCTTTTTCTTTTGCTGTGCGCTCATTTCTGTGTTTATTAAACCTTCTCTTCATAAAAGGAAGATGAGAATAAATAAAATATCCTTATAAATCAGTATAAATAAAAAAAAATATGATTGAAATGTTTATTAAATTTCAGAGGATGTATGCAGAAAAGAGAATAAAAAATTATTTTCTCTTTTATTATTTTACTGTAATTTGATAAAAAGATCCTTAATGAAATCGAGATTTTTTTTTGCTTTGAAATTATTCACGGATGTATGCTTTTTAATAATATTTTGATTTATTCTATTTCATCTTAAGTGAAATTAATCATCTAATTAGTGTTAGTGAGTGAATTAGCCTCCCTCTGATCAAACAGTAGGTCACTGAGAGATTGCCAGGTCCTTATTTGGTCTTCATCTATCTAATCGATCGATACAATACATATTAATCACCTGGAATAATTGAAAGATATACAAAGCCTCTTTTGGAAATGCAAAGGTTCCGAACTTGATGTTTATTTATTATTAATCATAGCATTAGAACAATTCTTACAATTTTCACTTATGATAATAAAATAAACTATCATTTGGATAACAAATGGTATAAATAATGTGCCTGAATCAATAGAATTAGAAAAATAATTGAGTATAGTTAAAGCCTACATGGCCTAAGATGCTGAAAAGTTAAAAAAAAAAAAGAATACAATTTTCTTTTCATTTCAACCCATTTGTTTAATGATTGTTAAAATTCTGATTGACGTTAGCATTGATTATGATTCCCATCAATCCTTTTATTTTCATTGTCTCTCAATTTTTTTTTCGTTCAACTTTTAAAAATGTTCAGAATTAGATAAAAAAGTAAAAATTACTAACAACACTTTTTTTTTGCTACACCAAGTATTTATTATTGCAAAAAAAAAAAAAAAAAAATTAATGATCTCATCCAAATTAGGAATGAAGAAGATTCATTAACCCAAAACAAATGATGAGCAATCAATGTCAGCATCCATGAATCAGGATCAGGGCCGAGGATTCATTTGAAAATAAATCTTGAATCATTGATTTCGCAAAAATACAATGATGAAATTAATAAAAATCTTCCTTAAATATTTTAATCAATAAATAAAATCTTATCTATACGAGTGTAAAAAAAAAATTTGAAAAGAAGATTGAAAGAAGAGAAAAAATCAAGAGTCGCGGGAGCGACTCGTCGCCGAGCATGTGAAAAGCAAAAGAAAGCAAAGAAACTCTTAATACTACCATTTAGTTGATATTCCAATAGATGTCAATGGCCCATTGCATTTAGATGGACGAGTCGTCCCTAGACTATATTATCAAGAATGATTTTAAATCCTTAATAAAAGATAGGGACGTGAAAAAATTTTTTGAGAAACTTTTCTCTTTCTGGGCGAATATCTCAAAAAGGTTTTAAGATATCGGAGCCAAATTTTTTTTATATTAAACTAGAATAAATAAGGATTATTTTGAGCACGAATTCAAAAAAATTCCAGTGCCAAACAGAATGGCAGAGGCTCAAAGTTGAGATTTTGCCGATTTCGGAAGGTCAAAAGTTAGTCTCTTATTTTTCCTTTTTTTTTTTTTTTTTTTTTTTCTTTTTTCTTTTTTTTTTTTTTTTTTTTCATTCTTTTCTTCAATTTTCAAATTTTTAGACAAAGCTACAGGTTTCCCTGCTGGACCGATTAGGATGAAATTTAAAATACAAATAGATACTATCAAAAACCCGATACCTTTGATATAAAATTTCATTTTGGATCAAAAGTGACTTTTTGAGAGGTATTCAAAATTTCAAATTTGTCCTATCTTTAACATGGCGAAAAGACAATTCTAACTATTTTGCTCCCTGATGACGTCATCTAGGAACATATATATTATTATTGGTAATTTTCATCCCTAATGGAACAAAAATTTTTTAGGATAGATCCATTCAGATAGAAATAGATTAACGTGATAAGAAGGAGTGCTACCAACATAACAAAAATAAAAAACCTAAAATTTTATAAAATTTGGTGAAATCCTATGTTTATCGTTTCGAATGAATACCAAACGAAGTATTTACAATCTACCAACATAACAAAAATAAAAAACCTAAAATTTTATAAAATTTGGTGAAATCCTATGTTTATCGTTTCGAATGGATACCAAACGATGTATTTACATTCTACCAACATAACAAAAATAAAAAACCTAAAATTTTATAAAATTTGGTGAAATCCTATGTTTATCGTTTCGAATGGATACCAAACGAAGTATTTACAATCTACCAACATAACAAAAATAAAAAACCTAAAATTTTATAAAATTTGGTGAAATCCTATGTTTATCGCTTCGAATGGATACCAAACGATGTATTTCCATTCTACCAACATAACAAAAATAAAAAACCTAAAATTTTATAAAATTTGGTGAAATCCTATGTTTATCGTTTCGAATGAATACCAAACGAAGTATTTACAATCTACCAACATAACAAAAATAAAAAACCTAAAATTTTATAAAATTTGGTGAAATCCTATGTTTATCGTTTCGAATGGATACCAAACGATGTATTTACATTCTACCAACATAACAAAAATAAAAAACCTAAAATTTTATAAAATTTGGTGAAATCCTATGTTTATCGTTTCGAATGAATACCAAACGAAGTATTTACAATCTACCAACATAACAAAAATAAAAAACCTAAAATTTTATAAAATTTGGTAAAATCCTATGTTTATCGTTTCGAATGGATACCAAACGATGTATTTAATTTTTACTGTTTGGAATGCATATTAAAAGATCTATTCATGGGATAACTTAATATTTAATAAACAAAAATTAATAAATAATATTTTCATGTAATATTTCACAAAAAGAAGTGAAATCTCAGCCAAAAACATCGGAGATGCAAAAAGGGGCGCCTCGCATTATTTTTGCCCAGCGTCGAGGTGAAATCAAAAAAATGCGCCTCGCTTTTCTGATTTATATAAAAGCGAGGATATATGAAACAAATAAAATTCTGTAGGGGTTTTATTTAAGTGAAAATATTTCCTCGCTTTTATATAAATCAGAAAAGCGAGGCGCATTTTTTTGATTTCACCTCGACGCTGGGCAAAAATAATGCGAGGCGCCCCTTTTTTGCATCTCCGATGTTTTTGGCTGAGATATATAATCGGATAACAATAGTAAATTTTTTTTTTTATAAAAAAACACACACATTCACACAGTCTTTTGGGTAACTCAGGCTATATAAGACTTTGACGATAACCGTTATTAATTATACATTTTGGGGATCCAGGCATTCTTATTTAAGTCATTTGGTATCCAAATGGCTTAAATAAAATTATCAGGCTACCTGAGGTTCGAGATATACTCTACTATACTCTTGGTATACGAGGTTAGCACGCTAACCACTACACCAAGCCCGAGGGCCAATAGTTAATTTAATGTTATATTAATTTCTAAATGACCCAAGCCGGAAGACTAAAGAGATCAAAAATAATATTTATTAAAATTTAATTGAATGGAATATTGAATTGATTAAATTAAATCTCCCTTATTAGAACGTAAAAGCATATAATTACTTTCAATTTTACTTTCCCACAAAATACCAAAAAAGTTTATTTTTATATAGCCTTTATAGTCCTCGGGCTTGGCGTAGATGGTAGTGCGCCTATCTTGTATACCAAGGGTCGAGGGCTCTCGGATTCCAGGCAGTCCGATGAATTTATTTAAGCCATTTGGATACCGGTAAATAACGCCCTAATCAAAATATTAATCAACGCTATTTTTTTGAATGTTTTCTATTTATTTGGCTTCATTTAGCTAAAATAAATTAAAAAAACATTATTTTTCAATTTTTCAACCCTTTATCCAATCCTAATAAATAAAATAATTAACAATGCTATCTTTTCGGCAGCTTCGTAAAGTTAAAACCCTGAAAACTTTCCTGGATCCGCCTTTGGGTTTTACACATAATATAATTTTCTAGAATGAGTTTTTACTTTAGGCCAGTGGTTTCCAAACTTTAAGTTACAACACCTCCCTTAAACCATTTAATAAAGTAATACAAAAAACAAATATTTTTAATACTAAAAATATAAATTTATATAAAAACTCTTTTTTATTTATTCATATTTATTATTTTAATTAAAAACTCCCTCCCAGAATCTTTACTTACCTTAAAAATTACTCAATATAGTAATTCAAGTTGATTTTTGAAGAAATTATATGAATATATACAAAAACTAGTGAAACAAAAATCGAATAACTATTTGGATACCAAATAGTATTATATAAATAAAAGTGCTGCCTGGACTTGAATTGAAATAATTAGTATCGTTAAAGTCGATATGGCCTAAGATGTCGAAAAGATTTTAAAAGAAACACAACTAATCAACAAATAATCAGTAACAAAGTCCTGGCAAACACCATAAATGGACCCTGTTATGCAATGGTGTGTCAAAAAGACCAAACATCGAGTTTTGAGAAAATCCAACATTAAAGTTTTTTGTTTTCATTGGATTATATATAATTTTTCTTGTCAATTGTGCAAGTAACATTAAATACTCTTGAATTTTTTTAGGACATATTTCATAAAAAATACTATTAATTATAGCATTTGAAACAATATTCCGTGCTTAACTCAATTTTGAATTTTTTGGTCTTTGACACCACCATTGCATAACAGGGTCCAAAATATCATTCATATGTAAGAAAATTTCAGGAGGGGTTTCAGTCCTCCGAGACACCCCTGCCTGTTTGGAGACGCGATTATATTAAAATAAACAAAAACCGAATATCGCAAAAAAAGAAATCTGGTGTGACTGGTCGTAGAGCACACAACTTTCTCTTACCTTCTGTAATTGAAAGTTGTGTTCTGTGTGTCACACCACTACCTAAGTCGAGATATATTTAGTTTCCATTAGAATTCAAGATGCTTAAAATTTATAAATTTGAGAAAATTGCAGTTAAGCAATGCCAAGCGCGACGAAAGCACGGGATTGGAGACCCCTAGCAATCAGCGTGAGAACGTCCCCGGTAGCCAGCAGGTATAATGTAATTTAAAAATATATTTAATAAAGTCATACCCTAAAGGCTCAAAACTGAGACAGAACGCGAAATTCGCGTCGAAGCGTTTTTTCAACGCCGCGAAAGGGCGCGAAATGTTGTATAAGGCAAGACTGTATCATCCCCGTCACACAGGGGCGAACTTACGCGGCGTAAGCACTCTCTTTTCGCGCGACAGCTTTTCAGGGATTGTACAAATTTACAACTCCCTTCGCGCGAACAGGCGAAATAATCAAAGATGAGTAATGAAATAAAAAAACTTATGCAGTTAAAAACACTTGTTTTCGCCTCTAACTAAATAAAAGTAAATAATATTAAAGTTATATTATAGTCTATATTTAATAAGACTGTAATAAATATGTTTTTGTTGGCAGCCAATCTATGATTAGTAAAAAAGTCCGAATCGAGGTAAATGAATAGTATTATCTTATTCTAATTTGCAAGCCTCGAAAAATATTTAATCAAAATTATCAATAATAAAATAGATTTAAATAAAATCTAATTTTGCAATGATATTCCCTATTTCTTTCGTAATATAATACTTTATTTATAAAATATTTATAAATTCATTAAATAAAGGTTGTTGAAACATATACACAATACCGGATCGTACGCCCAAATTTTGCTTCCTGTGTGGCTTATCCCAAAAACGCCTTTCGCCGCGAAATGCGCTCGTAGCCTGAGCGTCGCGAATTTCCGCGTTCTGTCTCTGTTTTGAGCCTTAAATGGCCTCAGTAGCCGAAAAGGGTTAAAAAAATAAAATTGATAAATTATTACCATGGCAACCTTTTCTCTTATTTTCCTATGAAGCACAAGAGTAAAAGTGTGCTTCAAACCAATTTCGAGGCAAAATGAAAATATACATTTCAAAGAGCTTCTAAAAAAATAATTGATTTTGAATTTTAATCAAAATCATTAGAGAGGATACGAGAAAATCGAAAAAAAACTGAAAAAGAAATACATCAGTAAAGTACTAGTACTCTTTGGCTAATTTTGATTAAAGCTTATTTTCACCCTCCCGGGGGTGCACAGCAAAAATAAAATTTCAGCCTCACAGCTCAATTCCTTCATGCTTAAAATTGAACACAGACAGACAAACCATGTCGCAGCCACTTTTTACTTTCTCTTACCTATGTATATATGTAATATATATATAGAGAGAAAGTATTAGTTCATGTCAAAAAATTCGATGTCGAGATTTTGATGGATCTTCACGTTTTGAGGTCCCCTGAATCCAAAAAGGTGGTTTTCGCGACATGTGTCTGTCTGTGTGTGGGTGTGTGTGTGTGTGGGTGTGTGTGTGTGGGTGTGTGGTGTGTGTTCAATTTTAAGCATGAAGGAATTGAGCTATGAGGTTGAAATTTTATATTTAAGTTAAACACCCCCGGGACCGGAAAAAATAAGCTTTTAATCAAAATCAGCCAAAGAGTACTAGTACTTTACTGATGTACTTTTTCAGTTTTTTTTTTCGATTTTCTCAAAATTTGCTCCAACGATTTTTTTTAAAATTCAAAAATCAAATTATTTTTTAGATGCTCTTTAAAATGTATATTCTCATTTTGCGATTGAAAATCTTCTGAAGACCACTTTACTCTTGTATTTCATAGGGAAGGATAGGAGAAATGGTTGCCATGGTAACAAAATATAAATATTTTCCCATACTTATAAATTTTACATCTTGATTGGGCCCCCGGGTTTGGCGTAGTAGGTAGCGTGCCTACCTCCTATACCAAACGTCACGGGTTCGGTCCCCGGCAGTCCGAAGATTTTTATTTAAGCCATTTGGATACCAAATGGCTTAAGTAAAAACGCCTCAACCTGGCGATTGTCATATATATTACAAACGGATATCGTCTAAAGTCTTAAATGGCCTCAAGATGCCGAAAAGACTGTGTGAATGTGTGTGTGAGTGTAAGTGTGAATGAGAAAAAAGTGTCAATCTTTTTTTTTTTTTTAAAAAAAAAAAAAAAAAAAATTTTTACATCTATTCAAATGTACCCTACTGTCGGGAAACTAAATACATGTCGACACAAAAATCTGGTGTGACAAGCACAAAGTGCACACAACTTTCGATTACCGAGAGGTA
>JAKCPI010005304.1:0-11444 GCA_023213315.1 Euborellia annulipes | reverse complement strand
GCGTAGAGGTTAGCGTGCTAACCTCATATACCAAATGTCGCACAGTGGGCTGAAATCGAAAAAAAGCGGCCATAATTATCTTTTTTTGGGCGGATTTTTACAAAATTAAAACTATACATACAAAATCATATGTTCTACTATACCCTTCAATATTTTCATATTTTACCAAAAGGGGTTGAAATTACCCCTTGACAAAGTTGAAAAAAAATTATGATGTGTGAAATATAAAGAAAAACATATGTCAAAAAATCAAAAAAAATATGCGTTTTACAAAAATGACATTTATTTTTACAAAAAACATACATGGGGTGAACTACCCCTTACTGAAGGGAGCAAAAAAAAATTTATTTTTTGATAATTACAAGCAATACGTCTTTATATACATTTTAATGGATGCTGATTCCAAAGATGTCATCTATTTTTACTAAAAACATACATGGGGTGAACTACCCCTTGCTCAACGTGTTAAAAAAATTTTGCTTTGATAATTACAAGCAATATGTCTTTATATACATTTTAAAGGTCACTCGTTACAAAAATGTCATTTATTTTTACAAAATATATAGATGGGGTGAACTACCTCTTACTGAAGGAAGCAAAAAATATTTTTTTTTTTTTGGTAATTACAAGCAATACATTTTAATGGATTGTTGATTACAAAGATGACTATTTTCTCTTCCCTCAACATTGGGGGAGGGGGGGGGGAGGGGGCTCGATCCCCTTGGGCCCCTTGGAGTCGGCTTCTATGTCTCTGTCATTATACTTAAATAAAAATTATTTGCTAAAAAATAAATTACAATATTCTAGCCACTAACTTCTGTTTTATGTTCCTGTTTACCACTGTCTCTCGCTGATTGTCCAGAGACAGAGGAAGTGGAGTCAGTGAGGGAAATTTAAAACTTTAAAATTTTGCGCCGAAGGCGAGCAATTGAAAAATTTCCAAACAGTGAGCAAGAATAAATGTGATGCATTTTCTCGCTGAAGGCATGTAAGGGGGTCCAGGGGGGCTTTATCACTTGTATACAAAAATAATATAGTTATTTCAATAATATTAATAAGAATATGAACAAGAAAAAATGAAATTTTCAAATATTGAATATTCCCTTTTAATAGATTATTTTTTCAAAAGATTACAAAATTTGAGTCCCCCCCTTCAAATTTTAGGGTCATTCTAATAATAGGCTGATTTTATTTTGTCCGTCAGCCCTTTGTCACGTTTCAATATTATCTATAAAGCAGAGAGAAGTTCATATGGTTTGAGGGAAATCACTTGTTTTTCTGCCGATTTAATTATAAAAAAATTAATAAAAATTTTTCGGGCAAAATCGGGCAAAAAGTTTCGATGCAATTATGTTCTACATGTATTCTAGTTTCAGAATCTATTGAGTTTGTTAGAAGGCAAGAGGATGCCCATATACTTTTTTGAAATTGAAAAAAATTTATATTGCTTTTTTTTTACTTACAAAAAAAATTTATTTAAAAATAAATAACTGTAATACAAGAAAAACAAAAATATATTCAGAAAGAAGATTAATTTATCTATGATTCAAAAAAAAAATTCATTAAAATTGGATTAATATTAATACATGAAAAAAATTTCTGAATATCGACTTAAAACGCAAAGAAAAGTTAGTAAGTTTTCTTGCCCACTTTGGCGCTCTATAACTCTGGTTTGGGTTGGGTAAAAAAAAATGAATTAGGCCTCGGGTACGATACGAGCGGTGAGCGGCAGAGCGGCAGCGTCAGAGCGGCAGAGCGGCAGAGCGAAATTCGCTCAACTTTTTTGTACGTATTGGTTTCAATGTATTTGGGTGGCTGCTGGCTAGGATAAGCCTGAGCGGCAGAGCGGCAACTTTTGACGCTCACCGCTCGCCGCTCGCCGCTCGTCCCCGACATTAAATTTCGCTCACCGCCCAGGCGCCGCTCATGAAAATGGCCGCCTTTAACCAAAAAGTGAGGTTACTTTTACTTTGACAGTTCGATATGGAAGCAATAAATTTCACACACATTTGATCTATCAGACAAATTCATAAAGGAAATATGGAATAATATGTTGGTAAATATATTATTAATCCAAGAATTGAACCAATAAGAAAGGCGGTATGTATATTTAATTAATAAAACAAATTATTTAAAGCATAAAAAAAAATTATTATATTTTTTTAAGGAAAGAAGTCAAAATATAGCACAAATTGCAAAGATTATTTATGATTTATCCTTGTGTGGTGCTTGATGACATTAATATTACTAAATAATCTTATGATAACGATGTGTAGATGGAATTCGACAAAATCAACCCATTTATAATGAGAAGGCAATGTATATGAATTAACACAAAAATAATTTGTTCTTAAATTAATTGAAGAAAACAGGATGTCACAGCGACTCTTGATGAAAGTGAGTGTTGATATATATATAACTAAATACAAAATATTTTTTTAATATATATATTGTGTGTTAAGTGCTAATAAATATATAAATTAAAAAATAATTTTGTGTTTATATATATATATATATATATATATTAATATATATGTTCTTGAAGGTTTCCGCGACCGGATGTATGGGAAGACAAGTTTTCTCGGGTTAAGTCGCGTGGGGTGCTGAGATTTACTCGACGTTTCGGCTCTCCTTTTGGAGCCATTTTCAAGAGAGAAGGAAGTTAGGAGGTAATGGTGGAGGGGGTTGTTTACGGGGTCGCAGTCTTCCTGGTCCCCAGGTCAATTTGGTGGATGACTCAGAGGCGTGGATTGGTCTCTGAGAACTGGAGGAAGGTTGGGTGTGTGTAATTGTGTTCGGTTTAGGTTGACTACTGGGCCTCAATCTGCCTACTCCCCAAGTCGGTGTGTTGGTGGTGTGTTTGGTGGATGCCTCAGAGGTCTGGGTTTGTCTCTGAGGAATGGACAGTGGTTGGTTCTGTGTAATCGGTTTGTGTTTGGTTTGGGTTGACTTTGGGGCCTCAATCTGCCTACTCCCCAAGTCGGGGTGTTAGCTCTTGGTTCCCGGGGTCTCAACCTGCCTACTCCCCAGGCCGAGAGTAACTGACTGCGAGCCGGAGGTGCAGGTCCTTTTATACCTGTTGCCGGGCATGTGGGCGTGGCTTTGGGAGTCACGTGGGCTGTCTCTGATTGGCTGGGCCTGGTCTGGGGGCGTGGCTTTGGGAGTGACGTGCCTGTCTCTGGTTGGCTGGGCTTGGTCTGGGGGCGTGGCTTTGGGAGTGACGTGGCTGTGTCTGGTTGGCTGGGCCTGGTCTGGGGGCGTGGCTTGGTTTGTTGAGATGGATTTGCTGTTGGATATGTTACGTTTGTTTGTGATTGTTTGTGTTTGTTTTGGGGACGTGATATTGTTGTTTCGGGACAGTTTTGGAGTGTGTGAAGTCTTTGTATTTGTGTGAGCCTTGGTTTGGAGTTTAGGAATAAGTGTTTTCCATGTTGTTGGGAAATTGAGGGCGTCGTCTCTTTTGTTTAGACATTCAGGCCTTTTGTAAATTTCTATGGCTTCTCTTGTGATACGGGAGTGGAAGTTGTTTATTGGTTCTATTGTTTTTGTTTGTTCGAAGTTCATAATGTGTCCTGTTTCGTTATGGTGTTTTACTATTGCTGACTGAGGGTCTAGTTTTCTTAGTGCCATTTTGTGTTCGTAAATCCTGAATTGAACTCTTCTGTTAGTTTGGCCTATGTATGACCGATGACACTCAGCACAAGGAATTTCGTAGACTCCGGGGGGATTCGTTTGGAATAGTGTCTTTTGGATTTCTTATTAGGTTTGATAGTTTTTGGTGTGTGGTGAAAATGGGTTTTATGTTTTTCTTTTGAAGAATGCGGCCAATTTTATCTGTTATAACAGGCCTCCGCCGCAGGCGGCTCCGAGCCAGCTGGCGGGGGGTCCAGGGGGCGTAGCCCCCCTGTCTAGACGCTCCAGCCCGTTTCTCATAATTAAGAAAGGCGAGGGTCCGCCGCAGGCGCGCCCGAGCCAGCCAGCGGGGGGTCCAGGGGGGCGTAGCAGAATCTGTTATAACAGATAAAATTGGCCGCATTCTTCAAAAGAAAAACATAAAACCCATTTTCACCACACACCAAAAACTATCAAACCTAATAAGAAATCCAAAAGACACTATTCCAAACGAATCCCCCGGAGTCTACGAAATTCCTTGTGCTGAGTGTCATCGGTCATACATAGGCCAAACTAACAGAAGAGTTCAATTCAGGATTTACGAACACAAAATGGCACTAAGAAAACTAGACCCTCAGTCAGCAATAGTAAAACACCATAACGAAACAGGACACATTATGAACTTCGAACAAACAAAAACAATAGAACCAATAAACAACTTCCACTCCCGTATCACAAGAGAAGCCATAGAAATTTACAAAAGGCCTGAATGTCTAAACAAAAGAGACGACGCCCTCAATTTCCCAACAACATGGAAAACACTTATTCCTAAACTCCAAACCAAGGCTCACACAAATACAAAGACTTCACACACTCCAAAACTGTCCCGAAACAACAATATCACGTCCCCAAAACAAACACAAACAATCACAAACAAACGTAACATATCCAACAGCAAATCCATCTCAACAAACCAAGCCACGCCCCCAGACCAGGCCCAGCCAACCAGACACAGCCACGTCACTCCCAAAGCCACGCCCCCAGACCAAGCCCAGCCAACCAGAGACAGGCACGTCACTCCCAAAGCCACGCCCCCAGACCAGGCCCAACCAATCAGAGACAGCCACGTGACTCCCAAAGCCACGCCCACATGCCCGGCAACAGGTATAAAAGGACCTGCACCTCCGGCTCGCAGTCAGTTACTCTCGGCCTGGGGAGTAGGCAGGTTGAGACCCCGGGAACCAAGAGCTAACACCCCGACTTGGGGAGTAGGCAGATTGAGGCCCCAAAGTCAACCCAAACCAAACACAAACCCGATTACACAGAACCAACCACTGTCCATTCCTCAGAGACAAACCCAGACCTCTGAGGCATCCACCAAACACACCACCAACACACCGACTTGGGGAGTAGGCAGATTGAGGCCCCGTAGTCAACCTAAACCGAACACAATTACACACACCCAACCTTCCTCCAGTTCTCAGAGACCAATCCACGCCTCTGAGTCATCCACCAAATTGACCTGGGAACCAGGAAGACTGCGACCCCGTAAACAACCCCCCTCCACCATTACCTCCTAACTTCCTTCTCTCTTGAAAATGGCTCCAAAAGGAGAGCCGAAACGTCGAGTAAATCTCAGAACCCCACGCGACTTAACCCGAGAAAACTTGTCTTCCCATATATATATATATATTAACACACCTTCATCAAGAGTCGCTGTGACATCCAATTTCCTTCAATTAATTAAAGATCAAATTATTTATGTGTTAACAATAGCAAGAATTCTTAAATGAAATAATTTGTTCTTGAAAATATTGTTTTAGTAAGAACCTGCAACAAATGCCGAATTGTCAGTTAAATTAAAATGCTCTGGAAATTGAAATTTAATTTTTATTACTACAACTCGATAAGAAAGGACCTACCACATACAAAGAATTTCCTGGGCCCCTCTAAACATGATATTTAATTTCTTTTTGTTTGTTAAATTCATTCATTGCATGATAAATGATAATAAAGTGTCAAATATTTTGAAATAGAATTGAATTTTATTTTAATAATTTGAGACTTTATAAATTTGACAGAAAATCTAATAAAAAAAAAAATTTGATAAATTTTCACTTAAAATTAATTATAAAAAAAAAAATTAATATAATACTTGTGATTTTAAAATTTAAATAATTGTATGCTTAATTGAAATAAGATATAGGAATAGATAAAAGGGCTTCTAGCCGACTCGAATTTTCACTTATATTTGAATATTGCGCTCGCTGATTCAATTTGCCGCTTATATCATACACCCCCCTGCCGCTCTGCCGCCCTGCCGCTTTGCCGCTCACCGCTTTGCCGCTCACCGCTCTGCCGCTCACCGCTCGTATCGTACCCGAGGCCTAATTGTCCTGAGGTTCACATATAGTCTATTATTAGTGTGCAAAACGTTGTTTTTATATTTTGAAGTTCATTTTTTCGAATTATGGCCGCTTTTTTCCTATTTCAGCCCACTGTGCGTCGCGAGTTCGGACCCCAGGCAGTTCGATGATTTTATTTAAGCCAATTGGATACCAAATGGCTTAAATAAGAATGCCTGGACCCCATATATGTATATTAATCAATAACGGATATCGTAAAAAGTCTTATATGGCCTGAGTTGCCGAAAAGACAGTGTGAATGTGTGTGTGAGTGTGAGTGTGAATGAGAAAAAAATTATAGGTTATGTAAGAAAAAATATTTGTCCCCCCTAGAGCCCCCCCTAATGGTCCAATGTTTAACAAAAGCTTTTCAGTTCTTGGTCTCTACCCCTAGTTTATGTGTGCAAGATTTCAAAACAATTGAACAAATAGTTTTTGAGTTTTCGTTGACGAAAAAAATTACCACAGACATACACACACACACAGACACACACACACACAGACAGACATCATTCCAAAAACTACTTAAATGTATTCAGGGGACCTCAAAACGCATTTTGGCAGCTTCAGAAAAATTTCGATTTTTTTTACGATTACATTAACTTTACCTGCCCAACCTACGGTTAATGGGCAAAGTTAAAAATAACGTTTTATTTATTTATTAATATTAAAAAATATTCTTAGAATTCCCAATAAAAATTAAAATAGAGTGGTACAAACCATTCCACTTATTTCTCTTGTAAATAAGAACAAATGTACGTAAATGTTCTTCCGACCTAACTAATCATCGCGTACGAATGCCGAGTATCGATACGAGTATTTTTGACCGATACTTGGTACTCGATTCCAAAGTATCGATTCCAAAAGTACTTGGTATCGAAAGAAAAGTATCGCGTAAGTACTTGTATTTACTCGCATCGTTTCATCCCTAGACCTAGGCTTAGTTGTTGTGGTGGTTGTCTTGCCTTTTCTGGCAGGCGCTTTTGATTTGTGCTACCATCTAACGGATCGAAAGACAAGTTTGTTTAATTGAATAATTATTTTACTTTTTTTATATTTTTTGTTGGTGAGCCTAACGTCCATGGTCCCTAATAGAGCCCTGCTCTGGCCGATTTTTTTTGGCCCGTACCCGTATTTTTTTGACTTCCCGGTCCGCGGGCCGGGCAGGCTACGGCCCGTGCATAGCTCTAGCCCCTAATACTTTATTCAAATAAATAACATGTTAGATCTCTACATTTATTTAACTAACAAATTGTAAGTTTAATTGGTATATATTCCTTTTCCCAAAACTCAATGTAATTTCATATTCTATGGCAATAAAAATCAATTTCTTGAATAATTAACTACACATCTAATCTTTTTTACTTTCTCTTACCTATATAAGTACAGCTAGAAGATTGAAATTTTATATTTAAGTTAGGCACCACCCTGAGGCATGATAGGAAATTTTTTAACATAATTGGCCAAAGAGTATTAGTTGGCCTACTTTACTGATGTACTTTTTCAGTTTTTTCGATTTTCTCAAAATTTCGCTCCAACGATTTTGATTAAAATTCAAAAATCAATTATTTTAGATGCTCTTTAAAATGTATATTCTCATTTTGCCATTGAAATCTTCTGAAAACCACTTTACTCTTGGACTTCATAGGAAAGATAGGAGAAATGATTGCTATGGTAACGAAATATAAATATTTTCCCATGTTTATAAATTTGACATCTTGAATTCAAATGTAACGTACTGTCGGAAACTAAATATATGTCGACACAAAAAAATCTGGTGTGACAAGCACAGAACACCACTTAAGATTACCGAAGGTAACAGTTGAGCTGTGCGATCAGTCACACCAGTTTTTTAATTTTTTTTTTAACCTGTACAATAGTCTTGTTAATCCGGCCTAAGCGGGGCCGGATTACCCGATAATTTGCAAAATTAAATATTTATCTTTTGAAAAAATCTGTAATCTTAAATACCCCTTTTTTTGCTGCAATATCGCGAAGAGATTGCTTTTCAATTCACCGGAATGCCGGAGTATCAAAGTCTGGAATAGCAAGATTCTACTGTATATAAAATAAAAATAAAATGAATAAAAATATTTAATGAAAGTTAGATAAAAACATTTGTATTCTCACAATTAATTGTGGTGATTGTATATTTTTACATTATTTTTTTCAAAAAAAAAGTCATACGGGTCCAATCAATACGGGGCCCCTAGAGATATGGTTTTGACATAATAGATTCAGCCTCTCTGACTACATTTGATCTTAACAGCACTATGCGCAAACCATTTGGAAGGATCGATTTTTTTACTTTTTTTAACTAGAATAATGCAGGCTTATAAATACAGTAGAGTCCCGTTAATCCGAACTAATTGGGACCGAGGGTCGTTCGGATTATCGGGAAGTTCGGATTAACCGGAATTGTAAGCTTGAATTAGTTAATTTTGATAATAAAGTCGTATTTATAACGTTGTAAACCGTGAAACTTGTCGGTGATTTTAAACTCTAAATAAATATTTCATAATATTTTTTTTACGTTTAATTAAGAGAAAAAGAAACTCATTAATTTGCGTGATAAAAAAAAAAAAAAAAAAAAAAAAAATCGTACGCAAAAAGAGTTCGGATTAACCGGAAGTTCGGATTAGCGGGACTCTACTGTAATTGTATCCCCACTAGAGTGGAGAAAACCCTTTTCTCAATAAATTCAAAAATTTGCTCAAAGCTCGAAATTTTTTCTATTTTTCCGATAATCTGTGTCAATAAATGCAGAAAGATTTTGTAATTTATGTAGAAAGAAAAAGTAGACTTCTTAAGATTTCATTATTATCTACTTGGCCCAATTTGGTCAATTTTAAAAAACTTAAGAGATCTCTTGCTTGATGCTATTTCTGATTTCTGCAATATTTAATAAACCAGTACTATAGTATTTGTTTATTAACCTGATATATCAGGTTTTAGGTCAAAAAGCGCATCATTATTCAATTTGTATTGTACATATTTGGTAAAAATTTGATCTTTTGAATCGGTTTATTTTTGCTTGAGTTAATGCAAAAAGTTTTCTGAATATATAAATAGAATTGAACCTAATCTTGGAGACCTATTTTACAAATGAAATGAATTCCTTTGTAATTGATTTTCCTTTGAATTTTTTCATAAAAACTTACAAAATTTTAACTCTTTGTTATTTAATTCATTTACGATTTAATCTCTTTTTCAATTTTACATATGAATAGATATTTAATCTCTCTCTCGCCCTCTCACGAACTAGGATTTATTACATTTTCAATTCCCCCTATAAATAAATAAATATTCTCTCTATTTATAGTCTAGTTTTGGATATTTGATCAGCGAATACAAACATATTTCATAAAATAAAATTTTAATTACAATTTTCAATTAAACATGAAATGAAAATCGCTTACCTATTCATTTATAATTATAAATTCTTGACCGAGCTGAAGCTCTGATGTTTTTTTTTTTTTTTTTTTTTTTTGATAAAATTGGAAAAAACAAAAAAGTATAAATAGCGATGAGAAGTGACTGTAGACTTTGAATTGGATATAGGAGACTTTGCAGCCAAGGAATTAAATAAAAAACTTTTATTTAATTGTTAATCTTCAACGTTTCAATCGCAAATGACGACCTTCCTCCATATAGCTTAAAAAAATATTGTATAATTTGCAATGAATTAAATAGTAATTAAATATATAATACTGTTAATTTTGTATTCTGACAATTAATCGTCCTGAGAAAGATTGTGATTGGCGACCGAAACGTCGACGATTAACAATTAAATAAAGGTTATTTTTATTTAATTCCTTGGCTGCAAAGTCTCCTATATCCAATAAAAAAGTACATTAGTAAAATACTAGTACCCGAATTTTTGCATAAACGAGATCAAGCGTGATTTTTTTTTTTGTTATTTTATTTATTTCTGTCTTTAATTGTTTCATAGAAACATCTCTCTCTCACTTGCAAACATCGTCTCTCTCTTTCTACTCGTTTTAAATTCACTTTCGGCCTCTTTCGTTCGTTAGGGCCAATGTTAATTTCCTATAGGGATTTGTATGTTAATTTCGATTCAAAAGGGGGTCCCCTTTGGAACTTTTTACGCATTTAAAAATTTATTTTCCAATTCTTATGAAATTTTGTATTTATTTAGGATTCTCCTTTGTATATAAAATGTCCAAATATGAGATTAAAATTTTGAAAAATAACCATAGTTTATTTCAAGCAGTCAACATTTAAAATGCAAGTTTGAAACTAAGGTGCTATGGGAAACTAAATATATCTCGACACAAAGAATCTGGTGTGACCAGCACAGTGCACAACTTTCTCTTACCGAAGGGTAAGAGAAAGTTGTGCGCTGTCACACCAGATTTTTTGTTATATTTTATTGACGACGGATTCTTAAAGATGTCGTGTCCTCTTTTGCAGATTTGTGTCTCACTAGTGCAATTGTGATATATATCTGCTGATCTGGACGAAGAAATCGAATATCCTTCAATCACTCGAAATGTGAATATTTAATAAGCCTTCCAATTGACATCAGGACTGCGGCGCGGCGTTGAGATCCAAATTTTGTGATTTTGTGAGTACATATTTATTTTTGTTTGTTTTGTTTGTTTAGCTTGAGTTGATAAAAATAATTATATAGCCTAAACATTTTTACAAAATATTTTTCTTTGACATAAATAACCTAAAATACATAAATAATTTTGCGCTTTGAAATAGTCCTCATTTTTCATTATTATTATTTTTATATTCACTTAAAATAGAATTAATAGGAATAATTTTAATTATTTCTTTGACAAAATTTGTTCAAGGGAGGGTGGGTGTGTATTTAAAATTAAGGTTACTCGTACAAGTAACACATGCCGTATATGATATCAAAATCTTTAATAAATCATTCAACAAACACTTGATACATTATTAATGTTGTTAAATTTGTTTAATGATGTCAAATGACAATCTAATTATTACTATCTGTAACAATTGACCCTTAGGGGAGTTACATATCGAAGCCCCCTTGCATTCACCCTCGCTGCTTACACCCTCGCCGCTTTTCAAGATACTTACCTCGCGGTTCGCGATCATCAATGTGCGTTCATTGTGAAATAAAATAAAACTTGCTTAATCTTGTTGCAATCATTCATGCAAAGTCCTTTGTTTACTTATTAAGATAAAAAAAAAAAATTGCCCCTTTGTTTTGAATTGAAAACAAGAAAAGTCTAATATAATATTAGCCTACACTTCTAACAAAAAATATGATGTAAATACCAGCCAGATCTTTCAAACCCCGGCCGGGGTGTCTTAAGTAGAAACTCGATTATCCGAACCTCCGTCCTCTATTATCCGGATATGCTCCTTTTTTAAATTTTTCTGAATTTTTTTATTTTTTCACCTTTTCTTGATTGATTCTGAGCAGTA
>JAKCPI010005303.1:0-91183 GCA_023213315.1 Euborellia annulipes | reverse complement strand
TATGTACTAGGCCACTTTTATTTGTAATTTAATTTCGATTATTTTTGTATAGATGAATTTTAGCGGGCGGATAACCGCAGAGTTTTCGAGATATTTGCGAAAAAACATCTTCCCGCAACTTAACCGGTTTAATCCCGCTAAACGCCCCTGTACTGACTCTAGTTTCCATCAATAAAATGCAACCTATTCTGAAAATATTAGCCTTCAGAAAACTCTTGATCATTTTTGTCGCCAGCTCTTGGCCTAATAGTTTATTTCGAAATTCTAACAGGAATAAGAGAGTAACAGACAGAATTAGTGAATTATAAACGTATATGTTTCCCTCACCGCGGCTAAAATGGCGAGGACAGAAGAAGACACGCATATGTTTACCGACCAAACTGACTTTTACGACAAATTAATTTGTCCTAAGAGAAACCAGTTAATCGGAGCGAACTCAGGACGAATTAATTTGTCCTAAAAAAACTGTTTGACCTTACACTTCCAGAGCCAAGAAGCCTAAAATTGTTTAAATTTTTTTTTTTTTTCTAAAAATTCTCTCATAATGACATGCTTGTGTGAATCAACTTTGAAGATTTCTAAAATAAAATCCAATCTCGTTTTTTTCCCTTTTACATAGGGCCTATCAATAGCAATTGGGTAGATATATCTAAATCACCCTCTCATGTATGGTTCGCTATCATTTAGATAAAAGTCGAAAGTAATATATTGGAAATCACTTGAATAAGGGAGTAAAATTGGGGAAAAAAAATAAATAAATGACCTTGCAAAGATTAATTCTAGGATTGCTTGAACTTTTTTTTTAAAATTTATTTGTTACATTTACCCTAATTTTCTGCAATGGGCATTTTACGGATAAATCAGATTATCATTAAAAAATCTGGTGTGACTGGTCGCACAGCACACAACTTTCTCTTACCTTTGGTAATCGAAAGTTGTTCTGTGCTTGTCACACCAGATTTTTTGTGTCGACATATATTTAGTTTCCGACAGTACGGAACATATCTGAATTCATATTCAGATGTAAAATTTATAAGTATGGGAAAATATTTATATTTTGTTACCATGGCAACCATTTCTCCTATCTTCCCTATGAAATACAAGAGTAAAGTGGTCTTCAGATGATTTCAATTGCAAAATGAGAATATACATTTTAAAGAGCATCTAAAAATTAATTGATTTTTGAATTTTAAAAAAAATTGTTGTAGCAAATTTTGAGAAAATCGAAAAAAACTGAAAAAGTACATCAGTAAAGTACTAGTACTCTTTGGCCGATTTTGATTAAAAGCTTATTTTCACGCTCCCGGGGGATGTTTAACCCGGAATAATCTGATTAATACTATTGATGATAAAAAAAAGTCAATGTTTTATCTCAAATTTAATATAAAATCTTTTTATAAATATCGTAAGAAATAGTAAGTAAACCCGAAATAAAAAGTAAATATTTAGAGAGTATATGCTATGATGATAATAATGAAAAAAAAAAAAAATCGCAAATGTGTTTACCTTTAAAGGCTATTCAGTTTGTATTATAAAATCAAATAAGCCAAGGGGGTTGTTATTTGCAAGAAGATGAGCCCCCCACCCACCACCAAGTAACACTCTATTTAATAAAGAAAAAAAAGAGGGAATAATAAATATTTATTTAATACTTGGGCTTGAAATATGATTTTATAAAGAAATTTGAATTTTTTTATATAAATAGATAAAATGAGTGGAAAAATATCATCATCAAATTTCTCAAAGACACCGTATTTTTACTTTCTCGTACCCTATATATGAAATATATAGGAGAGAAAGTATTGCGATCATGTCAAAAATTCGATGTCGAGATTTTGATGGATATACATGTTTTGAGGTCCCCTGAGTCCAAAAAAGTGGGTCCCGCAAATTGGTCTGTGTGTGTGTGTGTGTGTATGTATGTGTGTGTGTGTGTCTGTATGTGTGTGTGTGTGTCTGTATGTGTGGACAGATTTTTAGCATGAAGGAGTTGAGCTACCGGGTTGAAATTTTATATTTAACTTAAGTCCCTTTGAAGAATCTCAAAATAAGCTTTTGAACAAAATCGGCCAAAAAGTACTAGTACTTTACTGATGTACTTTTTCAGTTTTTTTCGATTTTCTCAAAATTCCCTCCAAGGATTTTTTTTAAAATTCATAAATGAACTATTTTTTAGATGCTCTTTAAAATGTATATTCTCATTTTGCCGTTGAAATCTTCTGAAGACCACTTTACTCTTGTTCTTCATAGGAAAGATAGAACTGGTTGCCATGGTAACGGAATTTAAATCTTTTTCTTTTTATTAGATTAAAAATCAATTATTATTTAAATTCCCATTTATTTTTATTTTATTTGTGTCTTTAATTGCTTAGGAGAAAACATATATATCTCTCTCTCTCACTTGCAAACAATATCGTCTGTCTCTCCGCCTTCTCTCATAGGCCTAATGTTAATTTCCTATAGGAATTTGTATGTTAATTTCGATTCAAAAGGGGGTCCCCTTTGGAACTTTTTAGGCATTTAAAATTTTTTTTTCCAATTCTTATGAAATTTTGTATTTATTTACGATTCTATATTGTGTATAAAATGTCCAAATATGAGATTAAAATTTTGAAAAATAACCATAGTTTATTTGAAGCAGTCAACAATTAAAATGCAAGTTTGAAACTAAGGTGCTATGGGAAACTAAATATATCTCGACACAAAAAATCTGGTGTGACCAGCACAGTGCGCAACTTTCTCTTACCGAAGGGTAAGAGAAAGTTGTGTGCTGTGCGCCAGTCACACCAGATTTTTATTAATTTTTTTATTTTTTTTTATTTTTTTAAAGCGCTTAATTATTTGTTAAAAAGATATTTTCTTTGTATCAGAAATTATATTTAATCAACGGAAAAATGTGTAAATAAAGAGATTGGTTTTCATAAAAAAAAAAAGAGGTAAAGAAAATATAAGAAGGTAATTGAATAATAGTGTGTAAAAGTATCTAAAATAATATCGTATTTTTTTTTATGCTCAGAGGAATCTTTATTTATTAAATACTGGCTGCGCGGCCCGCCTAGCAGGGGAATTTGGACCCCTCTACGTTATTATCTTTTAAAGTTGTTATATATTTGGACCCTGTTACGCATTAGTGTGTCAAGCGCCAGCTACCGAGTTTTGAGAAAATTAACATTAAAGTTTTTTGTTTTGATTAGGTTATATATAATTTTTTTTTTGTAAATTGTGCAAGTAACATTAAATATAAATTTTTTTAGGACATATTTCATAAAAAATACTATTAATTATAGCATTTGAAACAATATTCCGTGCTTAACTCAATTTTTAATTTTTTTGGCCCTTGACACACTAATGCATAACAGGGTCCATATATAGGCTGCGCCCTCCGCCTCCGGCGGAAAAGTTTATTGCCAATTGATATTTCTTGTTGCAATGCAAGTGTTAAGATGTTAAGGAAGGATCTTGAATTCGGGCGAGAGCACCGACTGGGTACAGCACAAAAGGGTCTATTTATGATTGTTTAAAGGGTCAGTCGTATGCGTCTACTCTTCTCTTGTTCAACTGCTTTGTAGCCCCGCCCACAGCCCTATTGGTATACCTGGAAAGCTGACTCACAGAGCAACTACCTGCCTCTCTAATTTCCAAGCCAACTTGTAGATTGTGTGTTCCCATATTGAAGAAATTGGATTAGAATTAATTTTCCAAAATTATTTAAGAGATTCAAATTATTATGGAAAATCAACGATGTCCCAAGATAGGAATTTCAGAGCCTAACTTCTTTAAATATGAAATAATCAAATCTTGCATTTTTAAAACTACAAACTTTCTCCAGAAAAATGATGTTATAAAAATAAATAAAATCTTTTAAGATAGCAAGTTTGCGAGATATGTTTGTGATTAAGATTGGGCAAAATTGCAACCTCTGGAATCGAACCAGGACCTCCACGCTTTCGCGGCGGGTGGACTACTCTTATCCTAGGGCGCCGGCCCAATAAGCACAACATCTCGCTAATGAACAATCTATTTGAGCATTGATTGAAAAAATTCCATCTTTTTCAAACAAGGTTCTACCTAGTTAAAATCTTTTAAGTTTGCTGAAGGTACCATGCTGAACATCAAAACAGTCCCAAGTTAGGGTATTTGACTGTACTAATGGATTAGGCCGGTTAATCCGTGGACCGGTTGATCCGAGGCCGGATAACATGAGTTCTACTGAAAATTTTGATTTTGCCTTTTTAATGAAGAATTTTGCAATGAAATGTTGGATTTTCCTTTTCAATTCAGGTGTCAAAGAGTAATCAATCCAATCAAGATCAATCAGAAGGGGGTGGTGCTTCCGGTGTGTGTGTGTGCCCATCTGTGACGATAATTAGTAGTAGAAGAATCGAGAGGCTGATGGATGCTTAAAGGTTCGTTTGAGACGCAGCCAAGCGTTAAGACCAAGTGACCACTCGAGAGGCTGATCTCCTCTTGGAGCACATAAATCAGCATCCCTTCCATTTCTCACACGTTCCTCCGCCTCTTCCTCCTTCTTCATCTTCTTCTTTTGAACCCTCTCTCTCTTCTTCCATTGACTTTGTCCTCCTTCCGTCCGTCCGGTAAGGAAGAGAGACGCCATTGAAAATTCATTTATCACTTGGCCCGGACGAAGAGGACCAAAAAAAAAAAAGAAAGCTTATAAATTTAACATTTATTTATTAATGAGGAGATTAGATCTTTTTTTTTTCGTTATTAAATGCTTTTAGAAAGGAAAATTTTTCTTCTTTTTACAGAATGAAATGATGATGAACATAATTGGTCATTTATATATCTGGGGGTCACTCAGGTGAGGGTGCTGCTGGCGGAAGCAGGATTTGGGCCACTCGACATCAATGATTCCAATACCATCAGAAATTAGCTGGGCTAACCTCTCGATAAATTCAAGGCATTTCTCATTAATAAAGACATCGATTTTGGTGTTTAACTCATATTTCAAAAGCATCTTTACCCCAACGATTTTGGCCCACAAGAATACTTGCGAATTTCGATTCAATTTCCCTATCTAACAGGCGCAAATTAGGATGGCGAGTAGATATACCCTGAAGATCACAGTAGATAGAAACACGCACTTAATTTACCAGAAGGAGCTCTGCAAGATTTGCAACTTTAATGAACCCGAATTATTACATCATTTCCAAATGTCCCATTTATGATCCGCTGCGAAGGCATTTCATCCCTGAACTATTGGAAGAGAATGAAACGTTAACCGTGAATTCAGTTTGTACCACAAAACATTTGAGGTATGTCCGTATGTCACGCTCTATTTGGCCAACTTCCCGTTGGAATTTTGAAACGAAATTTTTTATACTTAAAGAGGACCGTCTAGGGAATACAGGAAAATTATTTTCATCCCGAAATTCCTATAACTTTTGAGTTATTAATTCTTAAAGTTACGATTTCTTCCATAGGAAATGTATAGAGAAATATTTATGTATTCTTTGCATTTGTGTATTCCATGAATGTAAATAAATTCTCAAGCAGGCACTGAATTGGAATGGAACAATAATAATTTTCTTCGCCCTCGGGCTTCGCGTAGTTGGTAGCGCGCCTGCCTTGTATACCAAGGGTCGAGGGTTCGGATCCCAGGCAGTCCAATGATTTTATTTAAACCATTTGGATACCAAATGGCTTAAATAAGAATGCCTGTACTCCCAATAGATATATTTACAAATAACGGGTATCGTTATGGTTAAGTTGACGAAAAAACTGTGTGTAGGGCTATGAATGTGTGAGTGTGAATGGGAAAAAAGTGTGTTTTTTATAAAAAAAAAAAAAGGAGGATCCGCTGCAGGGAGGCCCGAGCCAGCTGAGGAGGTCCAGGGGGGGGGGCGAAAAGGTAAAATGTTAACGTCACTGTTAAAACTAGGTTTAGAGCAGCGTTTCCCAACCTTTTGAAGTCCACGGCAAAGGTGCTTTGGGAATAATATTACACACTAGCGGCACCCTTCCTTTTTTTCCCTATCAAAACGAAATTTTTTCGGCCCTGGGAAAATTTTCCTCTTGCATGAAAATTATTTGACCCATTTTTTGGCAAAACTTTATTTTTTCCGCCTCTTTATTTTTATTTTTTTTTTAATCTAAATATCTCGCGGCACCCCTTGGGCATTCTCGCGGCACCCTTGGGTGCCGGGGCACACCGGTTGGGAAACACTGGTTTAGAGAATTGTATTTTACTTTCTCTTACCTATGTATATATGTAATATATATATAGAGAGAAAGTATTGGATTCATGTCAAAAATTCGATGTCGAGATTTTGATGGATCTTCACGTTTTGAGGTCCCCTGAATCCAAAAAAGTGGTTTTCGCGACATGGTCTGTCTGTGTGTGGGTGTGTGGGTGTGTGGGTGTGTGTGTGGGTGTGTGTTCAATTTTAAGCATGAAGGAATTGATCTATGAGGTTGAAATTTTATATTTAAGCTAAACATCCCCCGGGACCGGAAAAATAAGCTTTTAATCAAAATCGGCCAAAGATTACTAGTACTTTACTGATGTACTTTTTCAGTTTTTTTCGATTTTCTCAAAATTTGCTCCAACGATTTTTTTTAAAATTCAAAAATCAATTATTTTTTAGATGCTCTTTAAAATGTATATTCTCATTTTGCGATTGAAATCTTCTGAAGACCACTTTACTCTTGTATTTCATAGGGAAGGATAGGAGAAATGGTTGCCATGGTAACAAAATATAAATATTTTCCCATACTTATAAATTTTACATCTGAATTCATATGTTCCGTACTGTCGGGAACTAAATATATGTCGACACAAAAAATCTGGTGTGACAAGCACAGTACACAACTTTCGATTACCGAAGGTAAGAGAAAGTTGTGTGCTGTGCGCCAGTCACACCAGATTTTTTTATGTTATTATCTTTACTTTGATGTTATTACTTTACTTTTTAACATCCATTTGTTAATGTTAAATTTTAACGTCTGTTTTTTGAGAATGTTAATTTTGATAAGGCGCAAGCTTTGACGCATTCGGACCCGAAATAATTACAGAGCTACTCCATTCAGAAGCCGAACGTCCTCACATATATATCCTTATTATTGATACGTAAAGTTTAAAAGAAAAAGTTTTTTATTAAAACTATTCCTTTCTATCTTTTATTGAATAAGAACTTTTCTTTTCTTTTTTTTTTAAATCAAAGTTAAATGAAAATGGTTTGAGGTATTTTTTTCTCTAAAGTCACTTTTTGTTTTTAAACAGAAAGAAAATATTCTGTCATTATATCAGTAAGATAAAAAAATAAAGTCGAACCATTTGGCCTCAATCTCCTTTCATTTTTCACTTCTAATAATTCTTCTGATTGAAAAATATCCCATAGATATGGGAGAGTTTAAAAGTTATTTCCCAGATTTTGATCTCTCAGTTAATCAAGCAGTGATATAAAATTGTTTTCTATTATTGTTGGCAGCGGCGTAACTTTGAGGGGGGAGGAGCTCAACTGGGGCGCCGTTTTTCGTTCGAGCTTTTTTTAGTAGGCTATACGAGCGCCCCCCTTCGCCGCCACCTGGATACAATACTGATTGTTGGGTCGAAAAAAATATATTACGAGACTGACGACCGACTGTGCATAATTCTCCCGCTGGGTGGAGGTCCAGGGTTGGACAGGATCTCGATCCTTTTGGATTTAAATCCTAAGATCCGATCCAGGATTCCCGGATCTGGATCGAAATCCTTTTTATTTGGAGAGGGGGGGCGGGGGATCTTGAATCTGGATCGAAATCATTTTTGCTCTCTGGATCTATACCTTTTCAAGTTCAAATTGGGACGAAACAAAATCAAATTGGGAATAAACAATTTCAAATTGAACTAAACAAAATCAAATTGGGAATAAACAAAATCAAATTGAGAATAAACAATTTCAAATTGGACTAAACAAAATCAAAATGGGAATAAACAAAATCAAATTGGAATTAAACAAAATCAAATTGGGAATTAACATTTTTTCATTTATTTTTAATTACCCTTTTTAGAAATCAGGGGCGTTTAACCAGCTTGTTTCTCGGGGCAACCCATCCAAGATTAAGAGGTGCTCTTAGCATTGCTTAACTCCTTTGGCAGCCTCCCCCCCCCCCCCTTTAAATTTAATTTAAAGTTGAAAAAGACCTTGCTTTGTTTCTCTTCGGCGAGGAAATATTCTTCGAATGAAGAATGGCAAGGCTCATTATCCCCAATATACATTTATTTATTTTGTGTTGTAATTTAATAATATAATCTAAATAATTATTATATAATATATATATATATATATATATATAATGATATAATTAATTTTTAAGAGGAATAACCGGGTTTTTAAGAGTCCCTGGTGTTGTGTGTTCTTTGCTATCTCATTGAACATTCAAAGAGAATATATGTATGTTTATTTACTTTAGTATTATTGTTGTAAAAAATTGTTAATTTTTCCCCCAAATTTTCTCCAAGAAAATTAAGTCTTTTTATTTCAACCCTTCATCTTATTAATCTCCTCTCGCTTAAATAAGAATGCTGTACCCCAAAATATATATTATTCATAATAACGGTTATCGTATAAAGTCGTAAAGTATATATGAACCCTGTTATTCAATGGTGTGTCAAAGACCAAATATCGAGTTTTGAGAAAATCAACATTAAAGTTTTTCTGATTTAAATTGTTTTTATTAGATTATATATCATTTTTTTTGTCAATTGTGCAAGTAAATACTGTAATTATGGCAGATATTCATAAATTATCTCTAAAAATATAACTAATTTAGAGAAAAAAAATAAAATATAAAAAATTATTTTTACAAAATTCTCTATGTGCGATTTATATTTGTAAATAATGCTTCAAAGTCCCTTGACCCATGATTGAAAAATTCTCTAAGTCCAATTATATTTGCAAAAATGCTTCAAAGTCTCTTTATATTTAATACTAGTAGCATAGAAACTTTTTATCAAAATCACATTCATCAATTTTAAATAGTATTAATATTTTAAAATTAAATAGAAAGTGATAACAAAATTTTCTCATTAATTAATTTCCGAATAAATAGCTTGGAAACAGTAAATCAAAGTTATAATAATGAAATAGACTTAATATTACGGCCACTTCAACCTAACCTAACCTAATATTATTTATTTTGTTGTCTTTTCGAAATCGCACTGATCCTCATCCTCATCTTCATTTTCATTATCAGGAATAATATCAAGAAATTAAATTTTGACGTCTACGAATTCAGAGAAAATTTTCTCATTTTTCAAAAAAAAAAAAATGATTTTTGTTTATTTAAGGGAAAAAAATATATATAATATTATTTGGTAAATAACTTTTTATTGGTTGTTAAAATCGCACTGGTTAAAACTCAATTAAACGATATTAATTTATTGTTAATTGGAAAATTATATATATATATATATATAGTTCATAGAAAAAGATAGAAAATATTATAGAATTAGGCTAAAAGAAAGTAAAAAATGAATTATAATATAACTATTGATAATTTTTGTAGGTTATGAAATACTTGTATTAACTTTCAACAAATGGAATATAGTAATAGTGTATTGAATATATAAATTTGAAATAAATAAAATTAATATTTTCTTGAGTTTATATTAAATACCTCTAAACAATAGCGATGCCGGTGTTCATAATTGAAAATACTTAGGGCATAAACGCAACAATATATCTCAAGCGTATAGTTGTTTACGATGTCTTGCACTTGGCGCATAAATGAAAAATTGTTCTTTTCAAATTAAGTATTACGAAACAACATGTTAAGTACATAAATCATTATTGAAAAATGTAAAATCCTGCATTGAAATATTGTAAAAATAATTTTATGCTTTTACATTAAAAATAAATTTTTTTAGGACATATTTCATAAAAAATACTATTAATTAAAGCATTTGAAACAATATTCCATGCTTAACTCAATTTTGAATTTTTTGGTCTTTGACACACCATTGAATAACAGGGTTCATATGGCCTAAGTTACCTTAAAGACTGTGTGAATGAAAAAAGTGTTTTTTTTATTAAAAAAAAAAAAAATCTCCCAACACCTGGCCATGCGCTAAACCCGCCAAAGGCAGTCGTTCCGGCTATATATATATAAATAAAAATAATAATTAATAATAATTTTTAATATTTACTTTAATTTTGTTTTTATTTCCATTTTTTTATTTATTTAACAAATCTGTGAGAATGTTTATTTGCTGGTGGACCAAACCCTGGGAATCAAACCCAGGATCTCCAGCATTTCCGAGGCATCGGTGTGCTTTGCACCAGGCCACCTGGCTCTCAATAAAGACCAAAAATTTCTCACATCCCCTATATATGCAAGTCTCCGGGGATCATGGGACGTTTGACCCATTAACAAATAAATATACTCACAAATTTTTTAAATATATATATATTTATGTCTATCAAGTACGAATCGAGCCCTCGGGCCGTGGTGTACTAACGGTTATCGTCAATGTCTTAAATGGCCTGAGTTGCCGAAAAGACTGTGTGTATGTGTGTATGAATGTGAAAAAATTGTGAGTGTTAAAAAAAAGTCCGAATTGAGGTACGGTATCGTTATTAATATTTTATTTAAAAATTTATATCTCAAAAATTATTTAATTTTCATTTTTATTTAAGATATTTTTCAACTTTAAACTTAAAATTGTAAATTCTCAATTTGATTATGTTTAATCCCAATTTGATTTTGTTTAATCCCAATTTGATATTGTTTGGTCCCAATTTGATTTTGTTTGGTCTCATTTTGATTTTGTTTAATCCCAATTTGATATTGTTTGGTCCCAATTTGACTTTGTTTATTCCCAATTTGATTTTGTTTCGTCCCAATTTGAACTTGAAAAGGTATAGAATTGGATCCCTAATACTTTTCGAAAAATTAGCAATCCTGGATTTTTGCGATTCTTTTCAAAAGATTGCCAATACTTTAAAACTTTATGTGCAAATTCGGCCAGAGGAATAGATTTTAATTCGCCAATCTATATATATATATATAATAGCTGTGTGTCCGTCTGTCTGTCACGTTCTATTTAGACTATTCTATTTACTCGTTGGAGTTTTGAAACTAAATTTATTCTGCTTAAAGTGGACCTTCTAGGGATTACTGGAAAATTATTTTCATCCCGAAATTCCTATAACTTTTTGAGTTATTAATTCCCAAAATTACGATTTCTCCCAAAGGAAATGTATGGGTTGTTTTGATAACTTACCTACCCCAACATTAAAATAACCTCTCTATAGCCTCCCATAGAGAGGTTATTTTAATGTTGGGGTAGGTAAGTTATCAAAACGACCTATAGAGAACCAATTATGTATTCTTTGAATTTGTGTATTCTATGAACGTAAATAAATTTTCAAGTAGGCACTGGATTGGAATGGAATAATAATAATTTTCTTTTCATTTTTTTTTTTTTTTTTTTTTTTTTTTTAAACATTCACACTTTTTTTCTCATTCACACTCACACTCACACACACATTCACACAGTCTTTTCGGCAACTCAGGCCATTTAAGACTTTAGACGATAACCGTTATTATATAAATATACATATAGGGGTCCAGGCATTCTTATTTAAGCCATTTGGTATCCAATTGGCTTAAATAAAATCATCGGACTGCCTGGGGTCCGAACCCGCGACGTTTGGTATACGAGGTTAGCACGCTAACCTCTACGCCATGCCCCGCGGGCTTTCTTTTCATAATCAAGAAGAAAAGACGCCCTGGGGGCTTGGTGTAGGGGTTAGCGTGCTAACCTCGTATACCAAAAGTCGCGGATTCGGACCCCAGGCAGTCCAATGATTTTATTTAAGCCATTTGGATACCAAATATTTTCAGGAAGGAATTAAAATATGAAATTTATTATATATGATATAAAAATTTGTTGTTCACAAATTTTATTAGAGATCATTTCAAGTGGCTATCTGTGTGATAGGCTGGTTGGGTGGAGATTTAATACGCAACATCGCATGAGTGGTCATCCACTTCCAATTCTAATATTTGCACAGAGAAGGCGGATATCCGCACACATCTCTCAAAATTGAAGGCAAACCAGTGAGTGTGTTGAAAATGTAATCGAATTCAAAATCAAATTCTCCCCTATTCATCTAATGTTTGCTTTCATTTATTTTATATGTTTAAAATATATTCGATTCCTATAATATTGTATTTACAACTGCCGAAATGCATGTTGGATAAAATACAGGTCCTTGAGACTACTACTCTAAATACCGACTTGTAAAAATTATTAGGAGGGCCTAAATATGATTGGCGCAGGGGGTGCGGGCTAAGAGTTTGCTCAGATTGACCTTTTAACGATAGTGAAGCTTTTTTTTTCTGGGAGAGCTTCCCAAAACATTGGGGGGGGGGGGGTTCGAGCCTCTTGGGGCCCATGGAGTCGGCGCCTTGTGACAAAAATGTACATTTTAGTTATATTTTTATGAAATAAATACCATATTGAAAATCTGGGGTGGCTGGTCCACAGCACAAAACTTTCTCTTACCTTCAGTAATCGAAAGTTGTGGTCTGTGCTTGTCACAACCAGATTTTTCTTTTCGACATATATTTACTTTCCGACGATATATTAGAATTATGCCGGGTTGCAAGAACGTATTTAACGGCTCGTTAAACCCTTTTTGTCGTTTAAACCTTCCGCTAAATAATTTTGGGTTGCAAGAACGTATTTAAAGGTGATTGGTTCGTAAAAACCGTCTATAAACTAAATGCTGAAATTCGGACCTTAAAATTATAAAGTATCCACTAACCTGATTTGTTTCATTGAAATAAATAAGAATTTAGTGACTATATTATCACACGAGAGAGGTAGGATAGAAATACATTAATTTAATTGAGTTTTCTTTAGTTTCTGAAACGCATTAAGCGATATTATTAATTATTATAGATATTCATCTGACGAAGAGAAAAAGTGAGGTTATAGTATATTCCCAGTTTCTTTATAATTTAACATCTGACAGCCAGATCTACCAACGTATTTAATATTTTTATTTTACGATATTTAAATATTTAAACATTTTTTGTTTTGTAACCTAATATTAACAATTAAAATTTAAAGAATACAAATATAATTACTATTTTAATTTCTTTTATAATTTTGGTACTATTATAAATTATACAATTTGACAATGCGCCCTTGCGGCCAACTTGGCCAACTACATAGAAAGCTGACATTTTCGGTGGCCCAATTGTTTTGGATCTATCTATATATCTTAACAGTAGGGAATAGTTAACAGTTCCTTTAAAGCTGCTTTAGCAACAGCCTATAATTTTAAAGCCCAAAGCGATGTTTACTAACAGACTTTTAAATGTTTACAGAACTGTTTTCTTGCAACCCGGCATTAGAGATGTAAAATTTATTAGTATGGGAAAAATATTTATATTCTGTTACCATAGCAACCATTTCTCCTATCTTCTCTATGAAGTTCAAGAGTAAAGTGGTCTTCAGAAGATTTCAATGGCAAAATAAGAATATACATTTTATAGAGAACCTAAAAAATAATTGATTTTTGAATTTTAATCAAAATCGTTAGAGCGAATTTTAAGAAAATAAAAAAAACTAAAAAAACATTAAAAAAAAAAAAAAACTAAAAAGTACATCAGTAAAGTAAAAGAACTTTTTCCGACCGAAACAAGATTTTCAGCCGAATCCGAATATTCGGCCTCAATCTTAGTTTCGGCCGAAACCGTAACCGAAACCGAAACTTGTATTTTCTATAAAAAAATTCATATCATTTTACCTTTTTTTTTTTTTTGACATTTTTTTCCCCCTCCAGTGAAAATTATTTTACCTTTTTTTTTTAAGGGAGTCTAAATTTTTTTCTCCCTCAAGTGCAATCATTTGACCATTTTTTTTTTTTTTTGCATGCGAGTCTCATCCCATCTTTTTTCAGACTCAGGTTTCGGCCGGCCGAAAGTTTCGGCTACTTTTTGGCCGAAACCGAAACTACGGCCGAAACCGAACATTCGGTCGGTTCCTAACTTTCTATATATGTTTATGTTACGAAATGTAAAAAAGGCAAATAAATTCTATCAAGAATTCAATTAATATTAAAATATCTTCTTTTTCTTTCATAGCCTTATTCCCGCAGTGCGGAGTCCGCGTAATGTTTTTACTTCTTTTTTTTGCGACCGGAAGAAATAGAACAAGCCGGCCCGTCGCACGGTCTAACGCCTGTTGATAATATAGAAAGAAGAGACAAGCATGTGAAAAACAGGACTGCCAGTCATAGGTCGGTTAGCTCGTGGTCGCCATTCACGTACCGACAAGATGTAGGCTACTGAGCATAATATTAAAATTTTTTTTTAACACTCACACTTTTTCTCATTCTCACTCACACTCACTCAGTCTTTTCGGCAACTTAGGCCATTTAAGACTTTGACGATATCCGTTATTATTTATATTATCTACTGGGTGTCCAGGTTAAGCCTTTTGGTATCCAAATGCCTTAAATAAAATCATCGGACTGCCTGGGGCCCGAACCCGCGACGTTCGGTATAGAAGGTAGGCACGCTACCAACTAGACCAAGCCCGTAGGCATTAAAATATATTTAATTCAAAATTTCATTTAATGTAAACACATCCACGAATAATAAAAGAAGTTTTGTTTGCTTTTTTCGTCGCTCCAACGAATCTTTTATGTCCGATTACCCTAAGAGACAAAAAAAAATTGTAATTTTCTCAGGAAAGGTAAAAAAAAAAAAAAAAAGAAAGGTGTTAAAAGAATAAACAGTGTAGGTATTTAGCCGACCGGAAGATAAATATTATATTAATTAAAGCTAATAAAAGCTCTGAACTCCAAGGGGAGAGGGCAGGCGTTGTGGACGCTAGTAAGAAATTCCTTCCGCTTTGCAAATGGCTCTCTCTCTCTCTCTCTCTCCCTCCCCCCCCTTTTTGAGTTCTGCAGCTTCCTCTTTCCTGGCAATTTCATTTAATGTCTGTTAATATTAAGTAATATTTATGTTTAGCTTTCAGCTTTTAATTGGCTTTAATGCTTAAATAAATCACACATTTTATTAGTATTTGAAAAGGATATTAGGCGCACGAGATGAGGATATTCCCTGCCAGGATTCATGTCGAGATTTAGAATGGATATACACGTTTTGAGGTCCCCTGAATCCAAAAAAAAAGTGGTTTTCGCGACATGGTCTGTCTGTCTGTCTGGGTTAAATTTAAAGCATGAAGGAAATGAGCTAGGAGGTTGAAATTTTATATTTAAATTAGGCACCCACCTGAGGCGTGAAAATAAGATCTTTATCAAAATAAGCCAAAAAGTATTAGTACTTTACTGATATACTTTTTCAGTTTTTTTTTCGATTTTCTCAAAATTCGCTCCAACGATTTTGATAAAAATTCACAAATCAATTATTTTTTAGATTCTCTTTAAAATGTATATTCTCATTTGGCCATTGAAATCTTTTGAAGCACACTTTACTCTTGTAGATAGGAGAAATGGTTACCATTTTACAACAAAATATAAATATTTTCCCATACTTATAAATTTTACATCTTGAGTTCTAATATATCGGCGGAAACTAAATATATGTCGACACGAAAAATCTGGTGTGACAAGCACAGAACACAACTTTCGATTTCCGAAGGTAATATAGATGATATTGTCCCCATGACCTTCTTGAATGAGCCAAGCATTGGCATTCTCAAAAAAAATATTGTTTCAAAAAACCAAAATTCTCCGCTCATTTTGAAAAACGAATATTCTCATATCATACTGCGTTTTGATTGATTCAAGCACTTTATTTTTTTGAGTGTAGGGTAAGAGAAAGGTGTGTGCTGTGCGACAGTCACACCAGATTTGTTTTCTCTTTTGTTTCAGGTAAGAACCTTGAAAAGAACTCCAAGGTAAATAAATCGTGTTACAGTGAAAATCATGATCTCCTTCAATTCAGATCTGCTTTTGAAGTGACATTTCTTTACATATGATAGAGTAAAATTCAAAACTCTACGAAGCGCTCAGTGGCGTCATTTCAACTTTTTCTAGAAGGAGGGCAAACTTTTTTTTTATTAAAATTTACTCATATTTAAAATATATTTAATTTAATTAATTGTTTAATTTTGTACTGTTTATATACTGCCCTCGGTTTAGATACCAAATGGCTTAAATAAGATTGCCTGGACCCCAAATAAATATATATTATTAAATAACGGTTATCGTAAAAGTCTTAAATGGCCTAAGTTGCCGAAAAGACTGTGTGAATGTGAGAGTGAATGAGAAAAAAAAGTGTGAGTGTTTTATTTAAAAAAAAAAAAAATACTGCCCTCGGGGCTTGGTGTATGAATTAGCGTGCTAACCTCATATACCAAAAGGCGCGGTTTCGGATCCCAGGAAGTCCGATGATTTTATTTAAGGTATTTGGATACCAAATGGCTTAAATAAGAATGCCTGGACCCCCAAATATGTATATTAATTAATAACGGATATCGTCAAAGTCTCATATGGCCTGAGTTGGCGAAAAAACTGTGAATTTCAGTGTGAGGGTTAAAAAAAAAAGTTTATATACTCGTAGATATATTTTGAAATATTTTATTTAAGAATAATATAAAATTTTATAAAAATCAGAGCCCTTGGGGGGGTGCCGCTAACCCCTAACCAAGTCCCGAGAGCGATTTTGAGAGTTTGCGTCCACAATTTTGAAGCTATCGACCTCAATTTTTTTTTAAATTAAAGCTATTTAAAATATCTACAAGTTATAAGTAGAAGCCTTTTTTTTTTTGATTTTCAAAAGATATTTTTAAAAAATTCGAACTATATCTTATAGATAATTAAATTAGTAATCATTGTGTTAAAGAATAATTAATTTTTTGCCTTAAATTAATTAGCTTGAATCTTTCAAATGAAATGCAATAAAACGCTTGTTTCTCTATAGGCAGAACTAACGCCATCTCTTGCCGCCTAGAGTAACCAGCTTCTCATTCAGCTAATAACAGCTTTTCGAGACGCAACCTTAGAGTTCATGGGCGTACCCACGAGGGGCAGGGGGGAGCTGCCCCCCTAGGAGCAAAAAAAAATTAAATGAGATGAAACGAAACAAAATTGGTGGATGACGACGGGGAATGATTTTTTTGTTAGGACTCTAGGGTTTTTAGGCCTTTAATTCAAAGGCTTTTCCCCTCTATATAAAAAAAAGCTATGTCACAATGTGGACGATCATGATCTGCCCCCCCTGACGACCATGATCTACCATGCCCCCACCTAGATTTTATCCTGGGTACGCCCATGTTAGAGTTAACTCACATCTGCAATTTCTTTCGCCAGTGACTAGACTCAAAACCAGTTAATAAATCATATTGGTACAAGTTTAACTTCTCTACTATTTTTTTTTAAATCATTTTTAAATTTAATTTCTAATTTATTTTCCGAGCACAAAATACCCATATAATCGAATTTTTATTTCTCTTTAAAATAAGTAACTTTTTTTTTTTTAAAGACAACTATAAAACCGAGAATAAAAATACCATAATAGTTTTTGATAACAATTTTTTATGTCCATCTATTATTATTTTTATCCACTTCTTCAGAGGGTAAAAAAAGAAAAGGAAAGGAAATGATTTGTTTATTGTTTATCACAACTTTTGTTGACTATAAAAAGCGGGCAAGTTTGTCACGTCTGTCCGTCTGTCTGTCACCTTTGCTATTCAACTGGGATCAAAGTTTTTTTTTTCTCCCCCTTCTTTTTCCACTTGGCCTGGCGTCACTTAACACACTTTCCCTTTTCTTTTATCTTATGCCCCCCCCCCGCCCATTTCGTGGTTTATTTTGAATTCCAATTGTCGAATTGTATTTGAAACTTGCAATTGCCACGACGATCAAAGTTTTTTTTTTTTTTTTTTTTTTTTTTTTTTTACGAATTCAACGATGTTTTATTTTATATCTTTCTTTCTCTTTGGCCAAGTTCTTTTATATATATAAAATCACCTTCATGGACGGAGAGACTTCCTAAAAAGTCCTTTTTTTTTTTGTTCCCGCTTGTCTTCTTCGTCTTTAAATAATACGAACAAGTTTTACAAAAGATGTCAAAGTCCCCCCCCCCCCCTCTCTTTTGATTTTGATATTTCCATAAGAAATATTTTATTTATTATTGGCTTTTTTTTTTTTATTTATTGTCTCATAAAGACGAAGAAACAGTTATTGTGGAAAATGTCTTTCAAAGAATTTTTTTTTTTTTTTTTTTTTCTGCATATGTTCCAAATGAGAAACTTTAATAAAATCACGAAATCGACTCGTAATGTTTTTTTTTTTTTCTTTTTCTGAACACTTTCCATGATCAGCATGGGCGTAACTAGAGAATTTGAATTTGGCTGGGGGGGGGGGGGGGGCTTGGGACCAGTTATCCTCCGGTGGGCCTGGAAAGCCCCATATTTTCTCAATTTTTCTTGGGGCATTGAGCTTTCTGGGGGGGGGGCACGAGCCTTCTGGCCCCCCCTAGTTACGCCCATGATGATCAGGGATAAATTGAGCAAAACCTATTCGTATTTAATTTTACATTTAAATATCGACATTTTCCGCTTATCGACTTATAATCAAATTGATAAATAATTTAATAATAATCATTAGTATACTGTATATAAAGCGCTAGCAACTCACTTCCGTTGTATGTGCTTGTTCGCCGGGATTGACCAGAAGTGGAGTCAGGGAGGGAAATATAAAACTTTAAAATTTCGTCGCTGAAGGCGAACAATGGCAAAATTTCCAAAAAATGAGCAAGAATAAATTTGATGTATTTGCTCCCCGAAGGATTTATTTATTTATAATATAAGATTTATTATTGTATTTAATCATTTTTATTAAATAAAACACACACACAAATATTGTTTTCCATATTTTTATAAAATAATATTTTATCCCAGTGTTTCCCCAACTGTGCGCCCTGGGGCGCCGCGACTGTTCTCTTAGGGCGCATTGAAAATTTTCCTATACCAAATATTATATTAATAAAATTATTGCTTTATGAAATGTTACTCGGAAGCGTAAATTTGACCAGAGTTTTACGTGTATGTAAGCTGCACTTAATTTGAAATGAAGAAAAACTATTGGTAACATAATGTTCGGCCTGAGATTTGCAATGGAGCTCTCCAGAAAAATTCTTTATATATTAAAGGAAACCGAAAAAGTTTGGGAACGCCTGTTCTATCCAGAAATTGCACGTGATATGGCACCGAACATTAAAATAAAATATGAAAGTTGAGTATCAAAATAAAATATTAAAATTGAGGAATTAAGAATGCCACATATGTTCACTAACCGATCTTAGAAAGCGTGTTGATTGGTGTGTTATGTGTAGGTTTAAAAGAAAGATGAAAGTCAATCAGTGAAAACGTTACAAACTATATTACCATCGGATACTAAGTATTGTAAGAAAAAAGTCGAAATCGTTCAGTGAGAATCGATTCTAATCTACTTGAAAGAGTTTCGATTCGACTCTAAAAAGTCGATTATTTTCAGTAAAGGATCGATTCTTGACAGTGGCGTAACCAGGGGGGGGGGGGGCGAGGGGGGGCTCGAGCCCCCCCGCCCCAGGCACATCGAGGCCTTGGCGCCCCTCGGAACCGGCATAGGCGCCCTACGGCCTCTAAGATATAGCCCAGCGTATGTGATTTTATCATATTCTTTTCTACCATTGTCTTAAAAAATTGATTGTTTTCTTTTAAAATTATATTACAACTTGAATTCTACTATTTTAAATGAATTTAATTCCAAAAATAATAAATAACGTATATAGAGGCTTTATAATTAAAATTTTTTTTATTTTGCAATATATAAGCCTTAATTTGATGTTTTATGGCTGTGGAGATTTACTCAGGATTCGTATAAGCCTTAATATTTAATTTTTTGAAATTCAAAACTTTTTTTAAGCATGAAGGAATTGAGCTGAGACTGAAATGTTATATTTAAGTTAAACACCCCACGGGCAGTGGCGTTCCGAGGGGGGGGGGGGGGGGGGGGGCGGTCCGCCCCAGGCCCCGAGCCAGCATAGGCCCCCATATATTTATAAAAAAAAAAAATTTAATGAAAATTTCTCTTTGAGAGGCCCTGGGGCCCTCAGGGCTCAAGTAAAAAACGAAAAATTTAGTTAAAAAATCAAAATTTAATGAAAATTTGTCTTTGAGAGGCCCCGGGGCCCTCAGGGCTCAAGTAAAAAACGAAAAATTTAGTTAAAAAATCAAAATTTAATGAAAATTTGTCTTTGAGAGGCCCCGGGACCCTTGGGGTTCAGGGATATACGGTATTTTAAAAATATTTTTATGTATGGAGGAGAGGGATATTTAAAGATGAGCCCCCCCAAAAAAAAAATTCAATATAAGGCCCCCCTCTTCTAGTGCCGCCCCAGGCCCCCAACTGCCTCGGTACGCCTCTGCCCCCGGGACCGTGAAAATAAGCTTTTAGTCAAAATCGGCCAAAAAGTACTAGTATTTTAGGGCCTACTGATGTAGTTTTTCAGTTTTTTTCGATTTTCTCAAAATGAAAGGGCTTTTACCATTCTTCAGGCTCGCCCGGAATTTTTTCAAACCCGCCCATTCCCGCCCGAGATTTAGTGAATGAATGAACGAATGTCTAGCAATTTTTAAATAAAATTTCATTTGCATGCCCGTCCGCCCGAACCCGTTTATTTAGACTTGCTACCCGCCCGTACCCGCCCGTAATTTTTTCATGGCCTCCAAAGCCCGCCCGGCCCGGTCCGCGGGCCGGGTAGGTAACGGGCCTACGGGCCAACCCGTACCCGTGCAGGGCTCTAATCGGGGGTTCGGATCCCAGGCAGTCCGATGATTTTATTTAAGCCATTTGGATACCAAATTTCTAAGTCAAAGTCTTATATGGCCTAAGTTGCCGAAAAGACTGTGTGCATGTGTGTGTGAGTGTGAGTGTGAATGGGAAAAAAGTGTGTTTTAAAAAAAATACGGAGAATGACTTCCCCGAGACTTTCTCCTATGTTCTTTTGGAATTACGTCCGGGTGTGTGTGTGAACACGATTGCTTAAAAACCAAAGCAGCTAGATCGATGAAATTTGGTATATGCTCCTTACACTAAAATTGTAGATTTCTATGAAATATTGGAGTAAACACGTCACTTGGAAGTAGTACTTTTCCTAATAAGTTTTTTCTGAAATTTCGAAATTTTCTTTGTTATATTATGATAAAATACTCAATTTTAAAAAGTTTTTATTCTTTGATATTTTTCCGAAAACTGAATAGTTTTTGAAATAATCACAGAAGAAAAAGACATTTTTCGTAAAAGCAAAGAAAAATCAAAACAAAATCATACAGGTGTCATTAAAAAACATGTAAATAATTCATTTGTTTTACAAATTCGCTGAGGAAATTACAGGATGTAAGAAATTTGCCCGCCGAAGGCGGCAATTGCTCGCCGAAGGCGAGCAGGGGGTCCAGGGGGCGAAGCCCCCTGGAAAATCGGCGCCCTAGTTGAGCTTCGCCCCCCCCCCGCCCTCAAAGGCTGGTTACGCCGCTGATTCTTGACTAAAGACAGACTCGACCTTTCCATCTCTAGGGCTTCGAGCTCTAACGATTTTGATTAAAGTTCATAAATCAATTATTTTTTAGATGTTCTTTAAAATATATATTCTCAATTTGCCTTGGAAATCTTTTGAAGCACACTTTACTCTTGTATTTCACAGAAAAACTCCCACCAGATTTTTAATTTTGAAGTAATAATTAGGGGCTGCCCCACAAATAAGTAAACCACTTGTGTAAATTACAATTTTTGTTTTGTTTGTTTTAGTGAAATTACAAATCAGAGAATGCAATTTAATTAAGTAATTTCAATTAGATGTAATTCATTACTGGCCAGACAACAAGTGTATTTGCTCCATTTAATACATAGGTGACTCGAAGTTTAATCAATTCCAACACACGCTTGTTGTCTGTTTAATAAGTTTACACTACTGCATTGGAAACAATTTGTCTCAAAGGATGAATTTATTTTTTTTTCTTTTAAAAATCTTAGGATCTTTAAATTGAATGAGGAACTCTCTTTTACTATACAGTTCTCATATAAGATTTTTTAGAGAAATTCATACAAAATCACTTTATTCGACCTTACAAATGAACCCAACGCCTTACACCAACAGAAAATCGGGTCTTGAAGTCCTCTATTTGTAATTCAAATGGACTATACTGTCGGAAACTAAATATGTGCCGACACAAAAAAATCTGGTGTTGCAAGCACAGAACATAACTTTCGATTACCGAAGATAAGAGAAAGTTGTGTGCTGTGCGACCAGTCATATCAGATTATTTTTTATTTTGGTAACCAAAACTGCCAGACAGTACCGCCTAGGGCCTAACTTTTAAGAAAAATTCGAGGTTGTCAGATGTATTTTCTCAAATCCAGCTTGAGTAAAATCATTTGAAAATTTATTGATGCAACACTTTAAAATCTCAAGCCGAAGTCTATATAATTTCCAATAATTGAAAATAGTTAAATAAATTCAGGCCGAAACGTCTTATTCAGATATATTTATTGAAACTCGAGGATTCCAATTTGGCTAATATCTCAATCTCTTTATTATAATCACATCACAGCCAAGGGTGGATACCGGGGGGTAAAGGGGTAATTACCCCCCACCCCCGAGATTTGAAAAAAATATTTTTTTTTTTTGGAAAAAATTGTGTTTTTAATATAAAATTTTAAAAACTAATACTTAAAAATTTGATTTGTATATATATTCTAGTAAACAACTACAGAATGCACCTTTAAATTACCGATAATAAGAAAAAAATTGTGTGCTGTGCGACCAGTGACACCAGATTAACCCCCCCCCCAGAAACTCCTCTCGATCCGCCACTGATCACAGCCACACTTAAAAATCTTGGTCGAGGAGTAGAATTGTAGGGAGCTGCACTAGGAGGGGCTTGAGCAAGTGCCGTTCCTACTTCTTTCTTTCTTCCTTTGCTGTAGATATTTCTGGTTGTCTAACTACCTGGCGTTCCCATGCTATGCAAGCGGCTTGAGGAGAGTGTTCGTGTGGATGTGGTGGGGGTGTGCCTCACTTTTAGTTGTTCAGCGTTAGAGGAGAGAAATCGCAACCAGGGGAGAGAGCAGGGCGTCATTTGGGGCAGGGGGGCATGCTGCCCCTGTGCCAAGGGCTCTGATTTTTACTAAAATTCTCTATATTATTCTAAATAAAATACTCCAAAATACATCTACTGAGTATACAAATTGTACTAAACGCGAACTGTACACTCAGCCTCTTCGAAAATAAATTTTTTCCTCTTCTTCCAACTTTAATTTTTTTAAATAGATAAATTCAAAGGGGTAATTCAATATTTAATTTCATTTTCTGATTCCTGAATTTAATTTGTTTATTATTGCATAAAGCATTATATTGCTTTTTGAAATTTGATATAATAAAAAAAATACTCGTGCTTGGCTTAGTTGGTAGCGCACCCACCTTGTATACCAAGGGTCGAGGGTTCGGATCCCTGGCAGTCCGATGATTTTATTTAAGCCATTTGGATACCAAATAAGAATGCTTGGACCCCAATATTTATATATTCATAATAACGGTTATTGTATAAAGTCTTATATGGCCTAACTTGCCGAACAGTCTGTGCGAATGGGAAAAAAGTGTGAGTGTTTAAAAAAAAAAATCTGCTAGTCAACAGTAATCTGTTCTAGAGCAACTAATCAAAACTTGAGGTAGTCATTTTGGCTTCTTTGCAAGAATTTATACCAGCCATGGCAAAATAATAATTAAATTCAACATGTTCAACACACAAATAATTCCCAATAATGTAATATAATTACTTTCATATATTAGTAACGATATCAATAACGATTTATTGGGAAATAAATGAGTTATAAACCCAATATTTATCCTGCCCAAAAAAAGGGGTGGGGGAAGGGAAAGATGAGAGTGTATGACTTTTTGAAATTTTAATATCACAAATGAATAATTCAAAGGAGATGTTAATTGAATTTCGAATATGTGTTTGTGTTTGTGTGTGTGTGTAGAGAGAGACGACTCAAGTTTTGGGTAAACTCACTTCTCGTTATTTAAACTCCATCCTCTCTTTGCATTGCAGATAGATTCATGTACACATTTTATTCATTTTTAAAAGAATTAATAATAAATTCAATCTATTTTTTTAAAAGGATTTTTTTTTTCAACTTTCCTCTGCGTTTAACTAAGAATATTAAAATACCGAAATTTTTAATGCAAGTTTAGAACCAAAATACACATCACACTTTAAATAGGGCAAGATTGAATGATAAATATTTCTTTTGTAGACTAAGCTCTCTTTTAGGGCCGGTTGCTTCAATTCTAATTAACTAGCTACCCCTTGCATAAGCTAGTTGACTATGACTTTTGAGTCTTTTCCCATCGAATTAAGCTACACTGTAAAAAAATCTGGTGTGACTGGCGCACAGCACACAACTTCAGTAATCGAAAGTTGTGTTTTGTGTTGTGTCTCACCAGATTTTTTGAGTTGAGATATATTTAGTTTCAACCGATAAATTAGAATTAAGGATAAACATGAGCAAATATTTATATTTTGTTACCATTTCTCCTATCCTTGCTATGAAGTTCAAGAGTAAAGTGTGTTTCAAACAATTTCAAGGGCAAAATGAGAATATACATTTTAAAGAGCATTTAAAAAATAATTGATTTTTGAATTTTAATCAAAATCGTTAAATTTTGAGAAAATCGAAAAAAAAAAAAAACTGGAAAAGTACATCAGTAAAGTACTAATACTTTTTGGCCGATTTTGATTAAAAGCTTATTTTAACACCTTAGGAGGATACATAACATAAATATAAAATTTCAGCCTACTAGCTCAATTCTGCTTTAAATTGAACTCAGACAGACCCATGTCGCGAAAACCACTTTTTTGGATTCAGGGGACCTCAAAATGTGTATATCCATCAAAATCTCGACATCGAATTTTTGACATGATCGCAATACTTCTCTTTATATATATTAGCATATATAGAGGTAAGAGAAAGTAAAAATTGAAAAAGACAACCGTAAAGAAAATTAATTTTCATTTTTTACGAATAATTTCTGAACTACTGAACGAATTGTCATGAAATTTGCTCCAGGTCTAGGGGCTATCGTTCTAATTATTATAGCTGAGTTTCAAAATATTTGATCCAAAGGAAGCTGAGAAAACTGTGGTTCGTGATAATAATTCACCGCTCATTTTTACCGCTCCCTGCGGTCCGATTCACTTCTAGTTTTAAATCCTTCTTAGCCCCACTTAGGGCTACAAATTTGCCGAACCTCGTCCTAATCCGATGAATATTTTAAGAGATATAAGCAAAAAAATTACATCACATACGTATATTAAATTTTCCTGGGGTCGTTATGACCTAAAATGTAAAAAGTAGAAATATAATAATTTTTATATTTTTAATGAATGATTGAATATGTTGTCGTGTCAAAAGGAGCTGTTTGTTATATCTTTATATATAAATTCATACGTATATACACTGTAAAAAAAAATTTTAATTTTAGTATGTTTTAGTATAGTAAATTTACAAATTTTCCTTGTAAATGATAACTACCATACATTTGTATACTAAATTTACAAATCTATGCATTCAAAAAATTTTTACAACCAAAAAACATTTTAAAATTACAATTCTCTTGGAAAATTAGAGTAAATATTGTAATTTTACCATACGATTTCTAATTTTACAATACAACGGCATTGTAATTTTAGAACGCGGTTTGTAATTTTAGAAAAGTGTTTGTAATTTTACAAAAAGGTTTCTAATTTTACATTACAAGGGTATTGTAATTTTCCTTTTAAGGCTCTCTGAGACGGCCAACATGGCCGACTTTGTTTCGACTGCTTTTTAGCTTTCTTAATAAAGACATTTTTGGCACTATAATGATTTATTTAAGTTATAATAATACAAAAAATAATAATATTATGATAACTTTAAGTTTATTTTTTATTTTATTATTTAGTAAAAATAGTTTACAATGAGGTCATACTTGAATGCCATATAGCAGAGATAGATCATTAGTTAACAGGTGATTCGATGGTCAAATGGACTAGGCAGCAAAGCTTCTACAAAAAAGGTCAGTGTTCAAATCCGGGAGGAATTTTTCATTAAATAAAAATATTTACTTCACTCCATCCAGGTAGAGATGTCCCCTAAAGGTCAATAACCTAAGGGGCCAGTCGTTAAATTTTTTTTCTTTTTTCTAAATATTAGTAAAATTACAAACATTTGGATTGTAAAATTGCTAAATATTTGTAAAATTACCACACATTTGGACTCGAAAATTGCTAAATATTAGTAAAATTACCACACATTTGTAAACGATTTTTGCAAAGAGTTTTGTAAAAATATAATTCAACTGTATAGTAAATTTAGTATCTATTGGTCTTGGAAATTTGCTTACAACAAAAAAATTGTAAAATCATCGAAATTTTTTTTACAGTGTAGTCAACAAGAGCTCTAATTCCAGTGTGAGAGAGAGAGAGAGAGAGAGTAGAGCCTGTCTCTCATTGAATTATTTATCTCTCGATGAAGCGATAGGTGATTAATCTCGAAACCGACACACGTGACATGCCTAAGCAAATCAGCCTTTACTAGTCAATTCCATTACTATTATTATCATGTCAAAATAGCTATAGGCCTACAATCATAAATGAAATTCTTTTACTTTCTCTTACATCTATATATATTAATATATAGAGAGAGAAAGTATTGGATTCATGTCAATAATTCGATGTCGAGATTTTGATGGACATACATGTTTTGAGGAATCCTGAATCCAAAAAAGTGGTTTTTGCGACATGGACTGTCTGTGTGTCTGTGAACAAAATATCTCAAGAACGAAAAGAGCTAGGAGGTTGAAATTATATATTTAAGTTAGGCACCCCTCTGGGACATGACCCGAAGCTTTTGAACAAAATTGACCAAAAAGTACTAGTACTTTACTAATGTACTTTTTCAGTTTTTTTAGATTTTCTCAAAATTCCAACGATTTTGATTAAAATTCTAAAATCAATTATTTTTTAGATGCTCTTTAAAATGTATATTCTCATTTGCCTTCTCAAAGTCGCGGGTTCGGACACCAGGCAATCCGATGATTTTATTTAAGCCATTTGGATACCCCTAATATGTATATTAATCTCTATAACTGATATCGTAAAAAGTCTTAAATGGCCTAAGTTGCCGAAAAGACTGTGTGTATGTGTGTGTGAATGAGAATAAAATGTGAATGTTTAAAAAAAAAATAAATAAATATATTTTCGCACAGGAGTCCCGGGTTCGCTTCCCATCCCAAGCAAGAAAAATTTATTTCATTTGATTTGACTACAAATCGTTTGAAATGAATAGGGATGGGGTCTAAATGGCCTTAGATGCCGAAAAAGACCTTTAAAAAAAAAAAAAAAAACTAAATATGTCGACACAAAAAATTTGGTGTGATAAGCGCAGAACACAACTTTCGATTACCGAAGGTAATCACACCAGATTTTTTATCATTGTTACTCGGGTTTAGTAATCTATAAAATCAAATTTGAATTTTATTTTTATTAATATATAGAGTCTATATATAAAAACATTCCAAATGTAATGATGTCATAGCTTAAAATGATGATTAAATAAATTCACATCACTCTCATTAAATACGCATCTAATTAGTAAAATGATTTTTCCGTCATTTTATTTCATAAATTGTGAATGTCTAAATTATCATTTGTATCTCACAAAAACATAAATATAAATGGAAAATCAATTATAAACATGAAATTAAAATAAAAATAATATAACGATCATGTAATCCACTCGCTAAATTGACATATCTAACTAAATATAATATTATTTTTATTTTCTCTTTCAATTAGAGATTAGTTTATAATTTTGATTGTCACATTTCATGTTCGTGTGAATGACGTCTCCATGTACTCTAAGTCTCTCTCCCCAATTAATAGGAGCAGAGATGAGTTATGGCTTTTGGTTTTAGCAACTCCATTCAAGTGGTCAGCAGGCTAATCACCTCCGAGGCCGATATTTTATACTAACTATTCCAATTTAAATAAGAAATTGAATCGCCAGCGAGGCTATAATTTCAAATGGATCACTAAAGGGGATATTATCATGAAGTTTATTCAATCAAGGGTCATTCCATGTCAACTCAACCAGGCCAAAACACCACTAGTCTCAGATTTTGATGAAACTTGGTATATTTGTTCCTTTATTTTAGGTTAGTTGCAAAGCAAGTAAAACGCTTGTAAATTATAATAATGTAAAATTTTAAGGTTTTAATTCTAACAAGAGTTTTTACAAGGGAACTAGAACTAAATCATACTTAACAACAGCCCTCGGGGCTTGGTGTAGAGGTTACCGTGCTAACCTCGTATACCAAACGTCGCGGGTTCGGACCCCAGGCAGTCCGATGATTTTATTTAAGCCATTTCGATACCAAATGGCTTAAATAAGAATGCCTGGACCCCCTAATATATATATATTATTAAAGAACGGTTAACGTAAAAGTCTTAAATAGCCTAAGTTGCCGAAAAGACTGTGTGAATGTGTGTGAGAGTGTGAGAATGAATGAATGAGAAAAAAAGTGTGAGTGTTTAAAAAAAAAAAAAAAATACTTAACAACAGTCTATATTTGTTTAAATAATAATAATTATTATTATTTTACCCAGCTGGGTAAAAATTGGTTTGAATACCTCAATCCCCCAGGTAAATATTACAAAAAACGTAAAACCATGTAAAATTTACAAATTCCAAAATTGATAGTAATTTATAGCTAAACGGTTAGGTTTAGAGCAGTGGTTCCCAACCTTTTTTGGCCCATCGCCCCTTTCTGGAGGTTGTCTAACACCTATCGCCCCCTTTTCATTGAATCTAATAGCAAAAAATTAATATAATAAAATTTCTTGAGTTGAATGGCTGTAGATATTCAATTAGAAACAGGAACGGGGCCTTCTCAGGAAACACAGCCAGGATAAATAATAAAAATCTATATTTCGTTGCCGACGTTTCAGGTGCAAGTCGCTTGCCCTGAGGATGGGTGCGACTTGCACCCGAAACGTCGGCAACGAAATATAGATTTTTATTATTTATCCTGGCTGCTGTTTCCTGAGAAGGCTCCCGTTCCTGTTTCTAATTAATATAATATTTTGTATAGGAAAATTTTCAAGACCCCCCCCCCCCAAGAGAACAGCAGTTTGGGAAAGACTGATATACCTGCTGTACAGTGAGGGTCAATATCAAGTCCCACCCACACGTTTTCTACTTGTGATTATTTCATTGTTTTTATAAAAAAAAAATGAAAATATTTATTGGAAAGTTTCTAGATTTGAACCATGAAAGTTTCCATTAAAAAATAGTCTATATAATATTTCTTTAAAAACAATGAAATAATCATAAGTAGAAAGCGCATGGGTGGGACTTAATATTGTCCCTCAGTGTACATACACAAAATTTACATGGTTCGAAGTGAATCAAATTCATAGATTCTGTGATCTGCATCTGCATTTACGTACAAAATATGATTTCAATAAAATTTTTAACAAAAAGTACTTTATTTCAAAGTTAATAAAAATGAATCAAGTTCCTCAGATAACGTTTTCTTTTAAAAGTGAATAAATACAACAGTTGCAGAAATAGTGACTGAAACGTTTTAAATAAATTGTATAATTAATTACTAACTAAAATAAACCACAATCAATGGCAAAAATTTATTTAAAAAAATACTCCTGACCCTAGGAGTACTAGGCAAGATTTTTATTCTTTATCTCTACCCAAACCTCTAAAAATTTAAAAATAATTTTATTTTCATGAAGAAAATAACAAAAATGGATCTTTTTCGGTCAATCTTTATTTAATGAAAACAAAAGTGACGTTTCGATTCTAGTTTGGAATTATGTTCGGATTATTTTATTTTTATAATATTTTGTCTTTTTCTATCCTGAACATCCTGTAAATAGGAGATTTTTCTGTTTCATTTTTGTTCTTTTAAATTTTAGTAAACTTATAATTTTTCTATCTTTGAATACTCATCGCCCCCCGCTTATTTATCGCCCCTCTGAAAACCCAAATCGCCCACTTGGGGGCGATCGCCCCCAGGTTGGGAATCACTGGTTTTAGAGGGTTAATTATTTTTTTTCTGAAATCAGCATCTTTCAATTAGTTAAACTCAAAATTTTCATGCATCTTCACTGATAAATATTGAAGAAATGATTTTTTTTCTTAGAGCATACACGGCCAGGTCGGGGTCTCGGGAGAGCAGCGGCTGGCATTATCATTTAAACTTGAAAGGGCTATAAAATGAAAACCGTTCGAGATATATCAATAAAATTTGGTGTGGTTGATTATCTCTAATTAAGGAACGAGTTTCATCAAAATCTGGAATTGGTGGTGTTAAAATGATTTTTTTTTTTGTTGATTTGATATGAAATGACCCTCAAATGGAACTTAAAGGGAAGGGGGTTTTAATTATTTATTTAATTATCATCTTTCGGCTATAAATAGATAGTTCTGGATTGACCGAGTTGGGTTTTTTTTTTTTTTTGAAAAAATTAAAAAACTAAAAAAGTACATCACTAAAGTACTAGAACTCGATGTTTTTTAAAGACGATGTGGTATCGAAAAAAAGTATCGATACTTGTACAGTGAGGGACAATATTAAGTCCCACCCATGCGTTTTCTACTTGTGATTATTTCATTGTTTTTTAAAAAAATATTATATATTTTTTAATGAAAAATTTCATGGTTCAAACCTAGAAAATTTCCAATAAAGATTTTATAAAAACAATGAAAAAATCACATGGGTGGGACTTAATATTGCCCATCACTGTACTTGATATTGTATCGGAAGAAAAGTATCGATACCAATTAGTATTGAGTATTTCTTAACATTTAACAGTAAAACCAAGAGATGCAGTATAAAATATAAATTCTTTCCATTTTAAGAAAAAGAATCAATAGAAGGATTGATTCTATATTTCATAAAAATAATTTAAAATACAAATTAGATAAAAAAATTAAAGAAGAGTTCACTTCTTTTTGTCTCGGACTGTCCCAAGCCGAGCGAGGGAAAACGACCACTTGGATCAACCAACAATCCCTCTTTGTTATTTCTATTTAATTAATCAAAACGTGGGTTTACCTGGTGATATCGAGGGTGAAAAGAAAGGAGCAGGCATGGAGCACTCAGGTGATGTGTCGGTATCGTGGATTGTTGAGGAAGGAAGCATTATTTGATGAGATAAGAATGAATAGATGTCACTGAGTCAAAAGCTTGAGGCTTACTGAGGCGGCGACGGCAGCGCGGGCGCCGCCGCCGGCGTCTCACAACCGAACAAAGCCGAACTCTCCCGAAGTGCAAGTGTATGTGTAATTGAAAAAAACCGGTTTGATTGTTGGATCTATTTTTAATTTCAATAATGAAAATAATATAAAAGAGAAAGATAATTTTTTTTAAATAAAATAAATTGAATACGTGATACGTTTTTAATATTTTAAATGAATAAATAAATAAAAATAATAAAATTTTTAAATATAGACTATATAAAAAAAAGATTTTATTTTAAAAATAAAAATTAAAAAAAATGATTTCTCTCTTGAAAATTCCGGGTTGACCGAGCTGGAAATCGTTTTTTTTTTTTTTAATTGGAAAAAAACTAAAAAAGTACATCAGTAAAGTACTAGCACTCGAGGTTTCCCAAAGACGAGAGCAATCGTATTTTGTTTTATATATACAAATCAAATTTTTAAGTATTAATATTTAAAATTTTACATTAAAAATAAATTTTTTTGCGAAAAAAAGTTTTTTTTTTCAAATCTCGGGGGGAGGGAGGGGTAATTACCCTTTTACCCCCCTGTATCCGCCCTTGACCCAAGAGTTCCCAAAGTGACCTTTCTAAATTTGTTTTCTATACCGCGAATAGTAAATATTTAAGATTTGAAAGAAATCGGTGAAGGGAATACCGAGAAAAATGGAAAAGACTAAAAAAAAGGTCAAACGAACGAAAAACGTCGGACAGTGGGCTGAAATAGGAAAAAAGCGGCCATAATTCGAAAAAATGAACTTCAAAATATAAAAACAACGTTTTGCACATCAATAATAGACTATATGTAGACCTCAGAACAATAATTCATTTTTTTTTTCCCCAACCCAAACCCGAGTTATAAAGCGCCAAAGTGGGCAAGAAAACTTACTAACTTTTCTTTGCGTTTTAAGTCGATATTCGAAATTTTTTTTTTTCATGTATTAATTAATATTGATCCAATTTTAAGGAATTTTTTTTTGAATCATAGATAAATTAATCTTCTTTCTGAAAATATTTTTGTTTTTCTTCTATTTCAGTTATTTATTTTTAAATAAATTTTTTTTGTAAGTAAAAAAAAAAAGCAATATACTGTAAATAATTTTGGCCGCTTTTTTTTTCGATTTCAGCCCACTGTGCGTCGTCCCAGTTGAGCTTCGCCCCCCCCCCGTCCTACTTTTAGTTACGCCGCTGACCGAAGGTACGAGAAAGTTACGTGCTTTGCAACCAGTCACACCAGATTTTTTCATTCTCCTCTTTTTTTTTTAACGACTATATTATTATTTGATGACAATAATTTCATTTTTTTTATAAGACGATATCTCGGTTCGAATAAAATTGAAATCTGATTATGTTTTCCATTAAAAAAACAGGCAGCAAGCAACAACCAACCATTTTAAAACAACAACAACAACTTGTTATTATTTTAATTCAAGCAAACAACAACAACACAGCCACTTAAATTGATTTGTTATAATTCTATCAATCTCTCGTTAACTTTCTTTCGTTTTTTTAAAGGCAAATTAGTTTTTTTTAACCAATTTGAATAAATTGTGTGACTTATTGAATTTTTAAAAATAAAAAGCTAACGTTTTTTTATTCTTTAAAATAATAACCCCAATGTAATAGATGGTATATTTATTTTTTTTTTTTTTAAGGCAGAAAAACCCACTCGGTTAAGGTAATATACGAGAGGTTTTAATCAAAAGGGGGCTTGGGAGGGCGGATAAAGGCGGAGGGCGTAATGGCCTGGAAACTGATCTCCCCACACACGCACACGAACATTGTACACATTGTATAGTACACATGGGATAGGATACACTCTCTATAGAGATATTTTTATGTATTAGATGCTGCTGCTGGTGGTGGTGGTGGCACTAACACAAGACAAGCAAGCCCTTTTGGTCGGTCAAAATCTCATTACTCGTGAGATGATATTAATTATTTAAAAATCACCAGGCTTTTTTTTTTTTTTTTTTGTTTCATAAAAACCTTTTGTTAGAATTTTTTTTTTTTTTTTGTTTATATAATAAACTTGATTACATTTTTTTACTTTCTCTTACCTATGTATGTATGTAATATATATATAGAGAGAAAGTATTGGATTCATGTCAAAAATTAAATGTCGAGATTTTGATGGATATACACGTTTTGAGGTCCCCTGAATCCAAAAAGTGATTTTTGCGACATGGTCTGTCTGTGAACGAAGTATCTCAAGAACGGAAAGAGCTAGGAGGATGAAATTTTATATTTAAGTTAGGCACCCCCCTGGGACGTGACACGAAGCTTTTGAACAAAATTACCCAAAGAGTACTAATACTTTACTGATGTAATTTTTCAGTTTTTTTTTTTTTCGATTTTCGCAAAATTCCCTCCAACGATTTTGATTAAAATCCAAAAATCAATTATTTTTTAGATGCCCTTTTATATATTCTCATTTTTCTCTCAAAATTGTTTGAATCACACTTTACTCTTGTGCTTCATAGGAAAGATAGGAGAAATGGTTGCCATGGTAACAAAATATAAATATTTTCCCATGTTTATAAATTTTACATCTTGCCCTCGGGGTTTGGTCTATATAGAGGTTAGCGTGCTAACCTCATATACCAAACGCGACGTTTGGGTTCGGACCCCAGGCAGTCCGATGACTTTATTTAAGCCAGTTGGATACCAAATGGCTTAAATAAGAATGCCTGAATCCCATATATGTATATTATTAAATCAATAACGGTTATCGTAAAAGTCTTATATGGCCTGAGTTGCCCCGAAAAGACTGAGTGAATGTGAGTGTAAGTGTGAGTGTGAATGAGAAAAAAGTGTGAATGTTTAAAAAAAAAAAAAAAAAATATCGCTCGAAACTAAAAATATATCGACACGAAAAATCTGACATACAAAGCACAGAACACAACTTTCGATTACCAAAGGTAAGAGAAAGTTGTGTGCTGTGCGAACAGTCATACCAGATTTTTTTTCTTATATCTCTGAAATTATTCATTGGATTAGGATGTGTTTTGGCAAATCAGGGCCGCAAGCGAGAATAAATGAAATTTTAATTTCAAAATTAAAATTGTCATTTTTCATTCAAAATTACAAATTTCATTTATTCTTGTTTCCGGCTCTTAAGAAGGCCGAAACGTCAAAATCGTCAAAAATCGTTCCAACGATTTTGATTAAAAATTCATAAATCAATTATTTTTTAGATGCTCTTTTAAATGTATATTCTCATTTTGCTCTCAAAATTGTTTGAAGACCACTTTACTCCTGAACTGCATAGGATTCTTATCAGTGAAATGGTTACCATATAAACAAAATATAAATAAATATTCCTTGTACCGCCCTTGGGTAATCCATAGTCCCTAGCGTTGCCATATGAATAAAATTTAAATTGTGAATAAATTATAGAGAAATAGAGAAGAATTATTATAATAAGCTGGTTTAAGTTGTGCCTTTGTGAATTGAATTGCCTCAGGTAGATAAATATAGAGTTGAATAAGTAGGAGGGGGGATGAGAGATGCAAACTTCTTAGAGGGGGAGTCACTTATGAAATTCATTATTCAGTCACTCTATAGGAGTGTGTACGTATTAAGGGGTTCATTAGTTAACACAAGTTCGGGGTAGCTACCCATCTCTTTAATACCTCTGGGCGTTTGTTTATTCGAATGTCTGTCTGTCTGTCTGTCTATTTGTATGTATTCCTTGTTTGAATTTGAATCCCACCATGTTTGTTTCTATTTGCACCATTCTATTTAAACCCTGAACTGAACGAGTCACAAAAATAAATCCAGATTAACACCAAAACCTCTTTTTTTTGTTCTTTCTTTTAATTGATCATAAAAAAGTTTGTGGTTAACAAAATAATATAAGTTTTTTTTTTTATTTTTATTGCAGTACCATTTAATTTTTAATATTAGAGTTAGAGAGAAATTTGTTAATTTTATAAAAATTGTTGTATGTAATAGACCGAGCAATGTTAATTATAACCGCAAAGTTTAAAATTTTTTTTTTTTATTATATTCAGAGTTCCCCAAAACATGTTTTATTTTTTTTTTAAATAAATAACACAAAAAACAATAACATTTGGTGTGATTGGTCGCAGAGCACACACAGCTGTCTCTTACCTTTGCTAAGGGAAGTGTTCTGTGCTTGTCCCGCCAGATTTTTTGTGTCGAGATATATTTAATTTCCGCCGATATATTAGAATTCAAGATATAAAATTTATAAACAGAGAAAAATATTTATATTTTGTTACTATGGCAACCATTTCTCCTATCTTCCTATGAAGCACAAGAGTAAAGTGTGTTCAAACAATTTTGAGAGCAAAACGAGAATATACATTTGAAAGAGCATCTAAAATAATTGATTTTTGAATTTTAATCAAAATCGTTAGAGCGAATTTTGAGAAAATTCAAAAAAAACTGAAAAAGTACATCAGTAAAGTACTAGTACTCTGCCGATTTTGATTAAAAGCTTATTATGTTTCCTAGAAACACAAGAGTAAAGTGTGCTTCAAAGAATTTTCAAGGCAAAATGAGAATATACATTTTAAAGAAAATCTAAAAATTATTTGATTTTTGAATTTTAATCAAAATAGTTAAATCGAATTCTGAGAAAATCAAAAAAAATCTGAAAAAGTACATTAGTAAAGTACTAGTACTTTTAGGCCGATTTTGTTCAAAAGCTTCGTGTCTCGTCCCAGGGGAGTGCCTAACTTAAATATAAAATTTCAATCTCCTAGCTCTTTTCGTTCTTAGATATTTTGTTCACAGACACACATCGACAGACAAGCCATGTCGCGAAAACCACTTTTTTGAATTCAGGGGACCTCAAAACGTGTAAATCCATCAAAATCTCGACATCGAATTTTTGACATGAATCCAATACTTTCTCTCTCTTTATATTAACATAACAGTATTAAAGGTAAGAGAAAGTAAAAAGGCAAAGATAGTGTCCATAGATCCAATATTCCAATCCAGTGCTTGCTTTAGGATTTGTTTACTTTAAATAAATATTTTTATTTAATGAAAAATCCCGCACGCCCAGGGTTTGAACATTATCCTCTTTGTAGAAAGCCGACACCCTACCCCGCTACACCAGCGAGCCTCCCCCTCCCCCAATATATATATATTCATAATAACGGTTATAAAACAGCGTTTTCCAAACTATGAGGCGCCCCTCCCAAGGGAGGCGCGAACTAGTCTAAGGGAGGCGCGAATATTAGCCACAACGAGCAATTTTCCAAACGAGTGCTAATTTTATAAAAAAGAATAAATTAAAAAACTATTTTTGTATAAATTTATATTTTTAACTTGAAAAATTTTTGTTTTTGTATTATTTTATAAAATTGAGGGGGGGGGGAGGAGACATACGATTAATATTTTTAAGGGAGGCGTTCCAACATAAAGTTTGAAAACCACTGGTATAAAGTCTTAAATAGTCTCAAAAAGACTGTATGTGTGTGTCAATGTTAGTGTGAATGGGAAAAAGTGAAAAGTGTGAGTGTTTAAAAAAAAAAAAAACAGTATATCGGCAGAAATTGAATTTATATTTCGATACAAAAAAATCTGCCGTGCAACCAGTCACACCAGATTTTGTGTTTATATGTTTGGAAAGAAAGAGGATATAGCCACTAATTGAGCCTCTATTCCTCTCCTACATCAAAGATTTCAAGCCTTCCTTTCCATAACAAAATCCCGCGAGCCGCGGACTATCTTTAATGATTCTAGTATCGCCAGAGTCAAATAATTTGTGAACAAAGAAAAATGATTTTATATATACAACATGTATATATAAAGAAAGTCGTGTAGAAAGAGACAAAATTGAAGGATGCTGCATGTGATAATTTCCTTGTTTTTTTATTAATCCAAGAAGAAAGGAATTTTCAAGCCTAGAATCATAAAAGTTTGATTTTATTTAAACAACGAAATAATCACATGTGAATAAATTCAGAGATAGTGTGGGCGGTATGTGAAAATAAACACGCTTGAAAATAAAGTAAATAAATATTTCTATAACTTTAGTAGATAGATATAGATAGTTAGATGCTTTAATTAATGGAAGAAAAATCAAAATAAACTATTTTCATTCGATAAATGGAATAAAGAAAGTTATGGAGAAAAAAAAATAACCAGCGACTGCTTTCCACTTTAAAATAATTTATTTGCAGATATTTCGGTATGCCTAACGCAAACCATCCTCAGGGCATCAAATTATACGAGTGTGGAGCGTTTTGACAAACTTATAAAATGCATTCGAAGCCATTCAGGGACAACATCTGATAAGCAAGTCACTGAGGGAAAAATAATATCTATGTATATATAATACAATTATTTGTGAATGATTCAAAACAATTTCTCAGAGTGACCCGCTAGGGGTTCTAATACACTATTAGGAGCAGCCTCCCCCACCCTTTTGGTCGTCCCCCACCCCCAAAGAAGGGGTGGGAAAGATAATACACAAACACCGCCCCCCCTCCTTTCCTTCCCCCTTCAAAACCTAAATATTTCCCCCCCCTGGGGCAAATTTTTTCCCTTGGTGGAAAAAATTTTTAACTCTTTTTTGGACAAATCTATATTTTTTTCTCCTTTTTTTTTTTTTTTTTTTTTTAAAAATATCTCGGGACCCCCCAGAGGCATCCCCGCGCCCCCTGGGGGGCCGGGGCACATCGGTTGGGAACCCCTGGCTTAGAGGGTCACTCTGAGAAATTGTTTTGAATCATACACAAATAATTGTATGATATATATACATAGATATTATTTTTCCCTCAGTGACTTGCTTATCAGATGATGTCCCAGAATGGCTTCGAATGCATTTTATAAGTTTGTCAAAAGCTCCACACTCGTATAATTTGATGCCCTGAGGATGGTTTGCGTTAGGCATACCGAAATAACAAAAAATCAAAATAGAAATGACACAATTTCCTAAGAGATCCAATATATATTTTATCTTAATTATTAACTAATTGGAATAGAAACGTAATGAAAATTGTCAAAAAAACTTCTCAATTTTGTGCTGAATCAAATACATTTAGATTTCAACAGCTGATTTCATGAAGATGAAAAAAATGACACACAAAACACTTGGAAATCTGTTTAATCAACCCGAGTTTGAGCATTTAGGCATTATTATTTAATTGATAATATGTCTGGGATTATTAATGTTTGATAATCAAATCATTTTTAAGAACAAATATAAAAAAAAATAATTTTTTTAAATAGATTACTAACCTCACCTGTCATTTTTTCATCACATTTAACATTAAAATTTGATTATTATAATTAATATAAACGTAAAAACAAGTGAAAATAATTAAATATTTTTCAAGAAATTAAATAAATTCTACCTTTAAACGTTGAATTGGCAGCCAGACAGGCCCAGGTCGTCAGATGCAGGAAAATCACTTTGAATTCACAACACACATAAAAATAAAACTATAACGAATTATTATATAACTAAATGAATAACACAAATAAATAAACACTATTTAAATAATAACGAAAGGGTAAAAAGAACACGGAACCGAGTGACAAATAAAAGAGCGCGATCATGCCGGCCTCGAACTGGCCCCAACTGGTTAGTTCGATGCCTAGAGAGCACCACACACCAACGCACACACCCACCCACACACACACACACACACACATGGCCTCTCTCACTCACACACACATTCACCATGGTTAATAAAGTAATTAAACGTGATTACCAAAGGAGTGTTTAAGGATGCAATTTTTTATAAAAATAATTTCAAGATGTAAAATGTTTAAACATGGGAAAATATTTATATTCTGTTACCATGGCAACCATTTCTTTCCTATATGGACCCTGTTATGCATTAGTGTGTCAAGCGCCAAAAAAAAATTAAAAATTGATTTAAGCACGGAATATTGTTTCAAATGCTATAATTAATAGTATTTTTTATGAAATATGTCCTAAAAAAATTTATATTTAATGTTATTTGCACAATTGACAAAAAAAATTATAATATATAAAATTATTTTAAGAAAAGTAGATAGTAGAAGAGAATCTGATTGCATTTAATAAATAAGTTTAATTAAATAATCTCTTGATTTTAATATCAACATATCTTGACTCTCTTTTTTATTTTTATTTAACAGGGCATTCAAAACAAAGAATCATTTATGGAACTAACATTTAAAAAAATCAATATAGAAAGAGAGGGAAAACTGTGAGTGCAAGTGAGAGAGAAAATCATCTGTTTTGGGCACAAAACCGGTTTGCCGTCTGCAAGTCAAACAATCGAATTCTGAGAAGCAATAAAAAAAAACAATAAAATTAAAATTATATCATTATATTCCCCGAACTGAAAACATCGTCTCAATTAAAAAAGATCTCAATACTTTCTCTCTATAGGCCCTATATATTTCATATATAGGGTAAATGAAAGTAAAAATGGTTTTAATAGGCCTATAATAAATTAACTTCTTGATTTCAAACTTACATTTTATATTTTTTTTTTACTTTCTCTTACCCTATATAGTGTCTCTCTAAATTCGCTCCAACGATTTTTTTTTTAATTCAAAAATCTTCTCTTTAAAATATATATATTCTCACAGGAGCGTATATAAGGGGGGGCCGAGGGGACCCGCCCCCCCCCCGAAATTTCCCAAACACATATACATATATAGGGATATACAGACATCAGCGCAACAAATTTTTCCGCAAGATGGAAAACTTTGGTTCCGCATAAGAAAAAATGTTCCGCAAAAAATTTCGTTTGAAAAAAAATTTAGTTTCTTAAAAAAAAAAACATTTCCGTAAAAAATTTTTGAGTTCAGGTCCCCCCCCCCGAAAAAAATTTCTTTATACGCCCCTGTATTCTCATTTTGTAATTGAAATCTTCTGAAGCTCACTTAACTCTTGTACTTCATAGAAAAAATAGGAGAAATGGTTGCTATGGTAACAAAATATAAATATTTTCATTTTACATTTTTTTACTTTCTCTCCTATTATATATTAATATATATGAGAATTTGATTCATTCAAAAATTCGATGTCGAGATTTTGATGGATCTTCCGTTTTGAGGTTCCCTGAATCCAAAAAGTGTTTTCGACATGTCTTCTTTTGTGTTTGTGTGTGTTGTGTGTTTGTGTGTCAATTTTAACATGAAGGAATTGAGCTGGAGGTTGAAATTTTATATTTAAGTTCACTCTCCTGGGCGAAAATAACTTTTAATCAAAATCGACCAAGATACTAATACTTTCTGATGTACTTTTTCAGTTTTTTTCGTTTTCTCAAATTCCTCTAACGATTTTGATTAAAATTCAAAAATCATTTATTTTTTAGTACTCTTTCAAATTATATTCTGATTTTGCTCTCAAAATTTTTGAAGACCACTTTACTCTTGTATTTCATAGGGAGATAGATGTTCATGGTAACAAAATATAATATTTTCCCATACTTTAAATTTTACATCTAATTCAATTGACCCTACTGTCAAACTAAATACATGTCGACCAAATCTGGTGTGACAAGCACAAACACAACTTTCGATTACCGAAGGTAAGAAGTTGGTTTAATTTTTTTTGTATCCGTTATTGATTTAATATACAGGTCCAGGCATTCTTATTTAAGCCATTTGGTATCCAATTGTCTTAAATAAAATGATCGCACTGCCTGGGGTCCGAACCCGCGACGTTTGGTATACGAGGTTAGCACGCTAACCTCTACACCAAGCCCCGAGGGCCATTTTACATCTTGAAAATCGAATGTACCGTACTGTTGGAAACTAAATACATGTTGACACACAAAATATCTGGTGTGCAAGCACGGTGTTCTTATTGAAGTGTAAGAGAAAGTTGTGTGCTGTGCGACCAGTCACACCAGATTTTTTTAAATATAAAATATAACTAGACCTATATACAATTGATGTGGGATGTGGCTGTGAATATCAATGAGTGTGATGTGGAGGACATCAACCAGGATGTACTTAACAAAACAGTCCTTAAACAAAACACCTCGGCGCTATAAAATTGGTCTATTATTAAATACAAAAGTTCCCTTAGGCTAGAAACAGAAGCAGAGGTCTTTTTTTAAGTTGGAGTAGTGATTCGCTTCTCGTCCTGAGCGATATTCATATTATATTGTAGAAGTATACTTGTATAAAATCAAAAAGTTTTTTAAGCAAAGTAAACCTCTGGTTGTACGGCTTCTATGATATATTCTTGCGCTGTTTCGTCTATTAGAAATTATATTGGCCAAGGATGGAGTCTAAAATTCAAAAAAGATTTAAAAAACGCCCTTGTTTTTAAATATTTAATTATTATTTTTAGATAAGTTTCCCATTTTAATATCCGCGGACCGCTGAAGGCGGGCTATCAAATATTTAAAGATACCTTTCCACTTAATAACTCCATTGAATATAATATATCGGATTATATTAGTAAAGTTGCCGCCAGGGGTATTATTAAATGCCTTGGAGGGAGAGAGAGCGAGTTTGTGGGGGTGGGTGGGGGGGGGCATCAGTATAACATATAGTTTAGGCTTGTTACCATGTTAGGTTCAACCTCATCCACTTGCTCATCCCCAAAGGCCCAAACGGAACAACAACAACAACAACAACAGCCACTGTATGGATCTAATTCAGTGAAATGCAATCAAGAATAGAAAGCTTAACCTTTCTGATTATAGCACAGTATAATTGAGCATTATAATTTAGAAATAAAATAAATGAATAAATCAAGTAGAATTTTTACTTTCTCTTACTTATGTATATATGTAATATATATATAGAGAGAAAGTATTGGATTCATGTCCAAAATTCGATCCAGAATTTCAGGCCCGCCGGAGGATAGCTGGTCCCATGGCCCTTCCCCCAGCCAAATTCTCTAGTTACGCCTATGGTGGTCTTCAAACAATTTTGAAAACAAAATGAGAACAGCATCAAAAAATAATTGATTTTTTAAGAGAAAGTGAAAATTAATATGTCAAAATAAATTTGGAAAATCGATTTTTAATCATTTCCAGAACGTTTTGAGACTAAAATTCCATTGTTTTTGCTTGAATATTTTATATACTAAGTTATTCAATCAATATCAAGGCCTAAATGTGTTTATTTAATTAAAAAACAATAAATTAGAATAATTAGAAGAGGCAGTTAAAATTTGAAGATGTAAAAGGCAATAAATAAACCCCCATTTTATGTGGTCGTAGTTAAATAAAAAAATGTCTATAGCTTTATAATTGATTGAAAAGACCAGTTTTGCATTTTTCCACAAATCCAACCAAAAATAAGAGAGATAGAGAGATTTTTTGAAAAGCGAATGTGCGCGAGAAGAAAAGCCTAGACGAGAGTGAAGCGAGGCTCCCTGGCTGCACTCTGGGCGCAGATCGAATTTGAAAAAACAAATTGATGCTCTCCCATCATTTGAAATTATTGACTAATTGATTGATTTCATCTTTTTATGCTTTTATAAAATTTTATTCGAAACTTTATTTAACTATAAGAATAAAAGACTGCATATTTATCTTTAAAGAATTCAATCCTTTGAGAAAAAATAAAATTTCAAAATATTTTTTGTCTTCAATCAAAGAGATGCTTATTTCTCATAAATATATTAAATAATAAAATCCTTCCCTTTAGACCTTTAGTTCAGTGCTTGTTAAACTTTTTGAGTCGCGGCCCCGTTGGAAACCAAATAAATATCTCACGCCCCCCCCCCATATTTTTTTTTTTTTTTACATTCTCTTGCCTATGTGTGTTCAATTTTAAGCATGAAGGAACTATGCACAACATACATTTTCTGAATATTTGTTGTCTTCCATCTCAATTGCGAAAATTATTTCGTCCTGAAGATGGGAGCGACGCTTTACAACGAACGAGCAAAAACGCTTGCGTATTATTTGGCCGATTTTGTTTAAAAGGTTATTTTCACCCTCCAGGGGATTGTCTAACTTAAATATAGAATTTCAACTTCGTAGCTTAATTTCTTCATGCTTAAAATTGAACACACAGAAAGACAGACCATGTCGCGATAACCACATTTTTGGATTCAGAGGATCTCAAAACGTGTATATCCGTAAAAATCTCGCCATCAAATTTTTGACATGATCTCAATACTTTCTCTCTAAAAATTAACATATATAGAGGTAAGAGAAACTAAAAATGAAAATTTTTAAAATTTTTATTCTCAACTATATTTTCTCTATGAAATTCTGAGCTTATTAAAAAAATCCCATTAAATTTGGAGCCGTAGTTTGCGAGTTGTACGCAATTTAAGATGCAATGTTTTTAATTTTTCTATCGTCTATTAATTGGATCTAAAGAAACGGCGCGCGGAGGGGAAGTGGCGCCTGCACCTCCCCTCCAGGCATTGTCGCTGGCCGGCGAGAGAGGCAGCTATTCTTGGAAATAACATAAAAACATTCTATTATCTCCATCGCAAATCTAGCGTCTAAATAAAATGATTTCCTAGACCCAGAGAGAATGATTTCACTTGTTAAGTAAAAAAAATAATGCTCTCTTGGATGGGAGAGACAAATAAATAATAGTAAAAAACGTATAGTATTTATTTATTTATTTGATAGAGCTATTAATTATTCTCTTTTCAATATTCTCTCAATTTTAAAAAATAATTTGTTGCGCAACTTTATTTATTTTTAGTTTCTCTTACCTCTATATATGTTAATATATAGAGAGAGAATCATGGCAAAAATTCAATCTCGAGTTTTTGCGGAGAACCCTCGCCTTTTCTTAATTGGACCCTCTTATGCATTAGTGTGTCAAGCGCCAAAAAATTAAAAATTGACTTAAGCACGGATAATTGTTCCAAATGCTATAATTTTATGAAATATGTCCTAAAAAAATGTTACTTGCACAATTGACAAAAAAAAAAAAAAAAATTATATATAATCCAATGAAAACAAAAAACTTTAATGTTAATTTTCTCAAAACTCGGTAGCTGGCGTTTGACACACTAATGCGTAACAAGGTGCTATTATAGGAAGAAAATTATTATTATTATTATTTTTTTTTTAATAAAAAAACACTCACACACACATTCACACTGTCTTTTCGGCAACTCAGGCCATATAAGTCATTTACGATACCCGTTATTATTTAATTTACATATATTGGTGGTCCACTTAAATTACATATATCTTATTCATGTGTTTATTGTATTTTGCATTCTATTGTTCTAATGTTCCTATTTGAATAAATAAATTTGGTATCCAAATGGCTTAAATAAAATCATCGGACTGCCTGGGGTCCGAACCCGCGACGTTTGGTATACGAAGATAGCACGCTAACCTCTACACCAAGCCCCGAGGGCTAAAATTATTTTTTCTCATTCACACTCACACTCACACACACATTCACACTGTCTTTTCGGCAACTCAGGCCATATAAGACATTTACGATAACCGTTATTGATTTAATAATATAGGCCTACTATATGGGGTCCAGGCATTCTTAATTATTTTTTTTTTTTTTTTTTTTTTAAACATTCACACTTTTTTCTCATTCACACTCACACTCACACACACATTCATACAGTCTTCTCGGCAACTGAGGCCATATAAGACTTTTTACGATATCCGTTATAAATAAATATATACTTATAAATTTTACATCTTGAATTCAATTGTACCCTACTGTCGGAAACTAAATACATGTCGACATAAAAAAATCTGGTGTGACAAGCACAGTACACAACTTTCGATTACCGAAGGTAAGAGAAAGTTGTGTGCTGTGCGCCAGTCCCACCAGATTTTTTCCTTTTATTTTTCGGCCTTTGACCTTGGTCATTCCGGCCACACTTATTTACAATTCCTCTTACAAAATACATATTACAAAAAAAACTTTTATAAAAGTGAATAGTTAGTATAAAAAAAAGCATTAATTAAAAAGAAAAATTTATAAATAAATGTCTATGAAATGAAACATGAATATTAAAAACAAAATCGTAACTTTAAGAATTAATAACTCAAAAAGTTCTCTCCATAACGTCCTCTATAAGACTGCAAAATTTTGTTTCAAAATTCCAACGGGAAGTTGGTCAAACAGAGCGTGACAGACGGACAGACGGACACTCCGCTATTATTATATATAGATTATTTTATTTATGTCTTGAGCAATCATTTAGAAAATTGCTCACTCTGGCTAATAATCGCGCCTCCCCATAAACTAGTCCGCGCCTCCTCACAGCAAGGGCGGATACAAGGGGGGGGGGTTTGATAAAAATACTTTTTTCGAAAAAAAAATCTATTTTTAATGTAAAATTTTAAAAATTAATACTTAAAAATTTGATTTGTATTTATATTCTGGCAAACAAGTACAGAATGCGCCTTTAAATTACCGAAATTAAGAAAAAAATGTGTGCTGAGCGACCAGTCACTCCAGATTACCCCCCCTCCCCCCGAGAAACACCTCTGGATCCGCCACTGCCTCACAGTTTGGACAACGCTGCTCTACCCCTTGCATTAGCGGCTGATTCAATCACTAACCTCTAACGTGCCATCCTCTTTAATTGACAATTTCGAAATAGCATATATTTTTTTTTTAACATGAGCGGATCATATAATAAAATAAAATACCAATTTAAATGTTGATGATTTTTATTAATATTAATGTTACCTAATTTTTTTTAACTTTCATAATTAAAACTTTTTTCTAGGGTCCGACCGAAACAAGATTTTCAGCCGAAACCGAAACCGAAACCGAATATTCGGCCTCAACCTTAGTTTCGGCCGAAACCGTAACCGAAACCGAAACTTGTATTTCCTATAAAAATTTTTTTTCATTTTACTTTTTTTTTTTTTTTGAATTTTTTTTTCCCTCCCGTGAAAATCATTTTACCTTTTGACGTGACAACGTCTTACAAATCATGTGTCTATAGTGGCATGTTAGAGGGGCATGCACGTAAAAGTTTATTGGCTTGAATAACTCCTCTGTCTTAAGAGGTATAATTATGAGAAATATACGGTTAGAAAGATTGAGTTTTCAGCTAAAGATTTCACCATTTATTTTTTTCCTATCATTTTATTTTACCGCGCTGCGGTAAATTCTAATTTGAAAGTTTAAACCCCTGTAGATTCTGAACGGCTAATCAGATCAGACTAAATGGGATGTCATTTGGTGCAGAAAGAAAACCTCTAATAGAATAAATAAAAAAATCTGGTATGACTGGCGCACAGCACACAACTTTCTCTTACCTTCGGTAATCGAAAGTTGTGTACTGTGCTTGTCTCACCAGATTTTTTGTGTCGACATGTATTTAGTTTCCGACAGTACGGTACATTCGATTTTCAAGTTGTAAAATTTATAAGTATGGCAAAATATTTATATTTTGTTGCCATGGCAACCATATCTCCTATCTTTTCTATGGAGTACAAGAGTAAAGTGGTCTTCAGAAGATTTCAATTGCAAAATGAGAATATACATTTTAAAGAGCATCTAAAAAATAATTGATTTTTGAATTTTAAAAAAAATCGTAGGAGCAAATTTTGAGAAAATCGAAAAAAACTGAAAAAGTACATCAGTAAAGTACTAGTACTTTTTGGCCGATTTTGATTAAAAGCTTATTTTTCCGGTCCCGGGGGGTGTTTAACTTAAATATAAAATTTCAGCCTCATAGCTCAATTCCTTCATGCTTAAAATTGAACACAGACACACCCACCCACCCACCCACCCACACACACACACACACACACACACACACACACACACACACACACACAGACAGACCATGTCGCGAAAACCACTTTTTTGGATTCAGGGGACCTCAAAACGTGAAGATCCATCAAAATCTCGACATCGAATTTTTTACATGGAATCCAATACTTTCTCTCTATATATATATTACATATATACATAGGTAAGAGAAAGTAAAAAAACAATACTTTCTTTCTTTATATTTCAATATAGGTAAGAGAAAATTTTTTTTTTTTTTGAAATCAAGCAAAAGACTTTGTCACGTTAAAAAGCCACCGGCTGTGTAGAAGACACAGCTAACACCTAATTTTTACTTTCTCTTACCTATGTATATATGTAATATATATATAGAGAGAAAGTATTGGATTCATGTCAAAAATTCGATGTCGAGATTTTGATGGATCTTCACGTTTTGAGGTCCCCTGAATCCAAAAAAGTGGTTTTCACGACATGGTCTGTCTGTGTGTGGGTGTGTGGGTGTGTGTGTGGGTGTGTGTTCAATTTAAAGCATGAAGGAATTGAGCTATGAGGTTGAAATTTTATATTTAAGTAAAACACCCCCGGGACCGAAAAAATAAGCTTTTAATCAAAATCGGCCAAAGAGTACTAGTACTTTACTGATGTACTTTTTCAGTTTTTTTCGATTTTCTCAAAATTTGCTCCAACGATTTTTTTAAAATTCAAAAATCAATTATTTTTTAGATGCTCTTTCAAATGTATATTCTCATTTTGCGATTGAAATCTTCTGAACACCACTTTACTCTTGTGTTTCATAGGAAAGATAGGAGAAATGGTTGCCATGATAACAAAATATAAATATTTTCCCATACTTATAAATTTTTATCTGAATTCAAATGGACCGTACTATCGGGAACTAAATATATTTCGACACGAAAAATCTGGTGTGACAAGCACAGTACACAACTTTCGATTACCGAAGGTAAGAGAAAGTTGTGTGCTGTGCGCCAGTCACACCATATTTTTTTTTTAGGGATACTAAAATTTTTTTCTCCCTCCAAGTGCAAATTATTTGACCTTTTTTTTTTTTTTGGATGCGAGTCTCATCCCATTTTCGACTCTGGTTTCGGCCGGCCGAAAGGTTCGGCCACTTTTTGGCCGAAACCGAAACTACGGCCGAAACCATGATTTTTGGCCGAAACTGGCCGAAACCCGTAACCGAAACCGAATATTCGGTCGGTTCCTACTTTTTTTCCACCATCATATTTTTTTTTTTTTTTTTTTTAGCTCGTTGTTTTGATGCTAGTTAGTAAAATAACAGATTTTACGAGTGGGGGGGGGGTGATGATAAATGATTTCCTTGGTTTTTATTAATGACTTCTCCCCCACTTAAATAAACAAACATATAATAAGATTAAGAATACTCTCTCTCGACTCTCGTTGAATATGATAGAAGAAAACTAATCAGGGAGTCCATCTAATTAAGCCGGGCTTAAGCAGGCCAGCCAGACACATCCCATTTGAATTTTGATGCCATTACACAGATTGTGGATTCTGAGGGGGGGGGGGGGGGGGGGGGGGGGTAAAATGCTCCACTTGGCAGCCGTGTCAAACACAACTTACAAGGATACTTGCTTTGCCACTCAGTTTGCTTGCTGTTTTGCCACAAAGTTAGCATCTCGCTTCTATAGCCACTTAAATAACATCACAAAATCATTTCAAAGAGCTTAGCTGTTTTATTTTTTTACTTTCTTATATGTAATATAATATAAATGGAATATTTTGTGTTAATATTATATTTTATATTGCTTTTATTTTGGTTTGGTATTGTATTGAGATTTTTTTTTTAAAGTGAAGACTTTTATTTGATCCTCTCAAATTTTTCGCTATTCTATCAGCATGTCGCGTTACATGCCGTGACGTCATGGGCCGTGACGCTACAGGCCATGACGTCACAAGCCGTGACTAGAAAATTAGGGAAAGTTGAAATTTCATATATATGCCGAATTATAAAAAAAATAATTGTGAGATTTAATTATTCAATTTTTAATAGGGTCCGACCGAAACAAGATTTTCAGCCGAAACCGAAACCGAAACCGAATATTCGGCCTCAACCTTAGTTTCGGCCGAAACCGTAACCGAAACCGAAACTTGTATTTCCTATAAAAATTTTTTTTCATTTTTACCTTTTTTTTTTTTTTTTGAATTTTTTTCCCTCCCGTGAAAATCATTTTACCTTTTTTTTTAGGGAGACAAAATTTTTTTTCCCTCAGGGTACAAATTATTTGACCTTTTTTTTTTTTTTTTTTTTTTTTTTTTGCATGCGAGTCTCATCCCATTTTTCAGACTCTGGTTTCGGCCGGCCGAAAGGTTCGGCTACTTTTTGGCCGAAACCGAAACTACGGCCGAAACCATGATTTTTGGCCGAAACTGGCCGAAACCGTAACCGAAACCGAATATTCGGTCGGTTCCTAATTTTTTAAATTGATAAAATATAAATTTTAAAATAATTTAAAATGATTCCAAATGTTCAATTACTAAATAAATATTGTTCTCAGTTTTTAACATGCCTCTATTGATTTCCCATTTTTCCAATTATTAAGTTAAGATTAAAAACGCGATTTTTAATACCCCTTATTTGAATAATTTTCAGTTAAGCATACCGATCCGAAAAAGAAAGTTTCCACTTGCATCGTGGTTTCATAAAACCACACAATGATTTTTATTATTGTATTTGCATGGCTTATTTTTATATTTTCATTGTATATCTTTTGTAAACTTTTTAGCCCAAAACGGGCAAAATAAATAAAAAAAAAAAAAATATGGGAAAAGTCAGGATTCGCAGGGGCTTTGCAGCCAGGAGATTAAATAAAAATCTTTTATTTGCCGACGTTTTGGTCGCCAATCGCGACCTACATCAGGGCCTATGATCATAACATTTATTAAAAAAAATTGATATTAAATTACAATAAGTATACAAATTCAAGAAATATCAGATGCACTTACAAATATTGTCAATTATACACGATCTTAGGTATTTTAATATTCAATTAGTGTGATATGGAGGACAGCAGCCAGATAGGTAGCCTCTATTTAATAAAACAGACTCCTTTTAACAAAACGTTTCGGCTAAATTTATTACGCCATCTTCAGTTGTTAAAGAGTCTTATGGGAAAATAGAGTTGTCATATGTGTTTTTTCATAAGCAAACATTTCCATTGACATCTCACAGCCACAATTCCATCAATTATTTTAATACTCATTGCAATTAAATAACAATTTCTTTTTACTTTGATATGTACAAAAATATTATCCTTTACTTGCTGTTCGGAAGTCTCTTATTCAAATGATACACTGAACTCACATTTATTATTACTATTATTATTTTTTTTTTTTTTTTTGAAATCTTAAAATAAAACCGAAACGTCAGCAAATGAAAATTAAATAAAAGATTTTTTTTATTTAATCTCCTGGCTGCAAAGTCTCTGCGAATCCTGAATAAATCTTCACAGCCATAAAACATCAAGTTATTAAGGGGAAAGTCTTTTTTTTTTTTTTTTTTTTTTAAAAAAACATTCACACTTTTTTCTCATTCACACTCACACTCACATTCACACTGTCTTTTCGGCAACTTAGGCCATTTAAGACTATGACGATAACCGTTGTAATATATATTATCTATTGTGGGTTGAGGCATTTCTATTTAAGCCATCTGGTATCCAAATGGCTTAAATAAAATCATCGGACTGCCTGGGTCCGAACCCGCGACGTTTGGTATAGGAGGTAGGCACGCTACCTACTACGCCACACCCGGGGGCAGGGGAAAGTCTTGTATTTCTTACGAAAGGTAGGAAAAATGGTTGCTATGGTAACAGAATATAAATATTTTCCCATGTTTATAAATTTTACATCTGAATTCAAATGTACCGTACTGTCAGGAACTAAATACATGTCGACACGAAAAATCTGGTGTGACAAGCACAGAGCACAACTTTCGATTACCGAAGGTAAGAGAAAGTTGTGTGCTATGCTACAGTTACACCAGATTTTTTTTTAGTAAACGAGTCTCATTCCATCTTTTCCAAACGCATTTTTCCCCAAAATAATCGATTATTTATTAAGAAAATAATTGGTGAATAAACGATTAATCGATTATTTTGCGCATCCCTAATTACAGCCTAGATTTTTAAAGTTAATCACGTGTTCAAACGAAAAAAAAAATAAATAAATATAAATCAATTCTTTATCAGGACATATAGATAGAAATGTTTTAAACAAAAAAATGAAACAATGAAATAGGGCGATTAGCTTAAGACAAAATGGATTTAATCTTTGACACGGAAGTTGACGATATTGAAGAGGCAAGCTGTTGCTAATATGATAAGGCCTTTGTGCCACTTCTTCCTCCCCTTCCCCCCTTCCCTTTCTCTTGCAGGTCATCAATAATTCAACTAAAGGGCTTTTGATACAAATGGAGAGCTCGCCGCCTCTCTTAAAAAGTGTCTCTTCAATTATTTATTCATTTGTTTATAAAAAATAAATTCTATAAAAGAAGAGAGAAAAAACAAACACATGATATAATTAATAATTCTAAAAACAAAAATACTCCTTTCACTAGCTATTAACAAAGACAATACTTCTTTTCTAAAGGCGACTCCAAACTTGACAAGCATGCATACATGTGCAATCTTTTTGTACAAGCAAGTTGTAGCGTCTGTAGGAGAATTTTGCGCAAGCATTTTAATTGTGCAAGCCGCTTGATGCTCGATTGAATTTTAATCATGCACAACAGTGGCGCAACCAGGATTTGCTCCTGGGGGGAGTTTCCAGGGGGAGGTTCCGGGGGGGGGGGGGGGCTGATCTCAAAAATTTTTCTGTGAAAATTTTTTTTTTCCGCGGAACCGAAGTTTTTTTGCCTTGCGGAAAATTTTGATTTCGCGGAACCAAATTTTTCTGCCCTGCGGGGAAATTTTTTCCAGTCCGTAAAAATATTTTACCTTTTTTTAGAGACTCTAAAATTTTTGCCGCCCGCGGAACCAAAATTTTTTCTCATGTGCCGTCCACGGAATATTTCCTCTCCTCACGGAACCAAAATTTTGGCCCTAAATTTTTTCCCCCCCAATTTTTCCTTGTGCTGGAAGTATTTCTGAGGCGGACTCAAGAAAAAAAATTGCAAGATATGCACCAAAAATTATTTCTTTAATTATGCCGTTCCAGGCTGACGTTTCGGCCACTGGTCTATGCCATCTTCAGAGCCGTCCTTTCGTTGTCCTATGAGCACTCCGTTCATGCGAATGTGTGTCGCTGAAATCCGCCTCCGGCTCTGAAGATGGCCTAGACCAGTGGCCGAAACGTCAGCCAACGGCATAATAAAAGAAATAATTTTGGCTGCATATGTCTTGCAAATTTTTTTTTGACTCCGCCTTATAACAAGTTAAAAGATCATTTATAGGAATAGATTTCATTCATTCATTTATGTCCTTTGAACAATAATTGTGTAATTAATTATTAAATCATTTAAGATTGTTCGGATATTAAAGCATTTTATTAGATTAAAAGCTAATTTTTTAATATGTTATTAATCACTATCACATACGTATAAAATAAAATTTTGAAGCAGATCTGACCCAGGGTTATCGTGTAATTAATCATTAAAAAATTGAAATTTAACAAGTTGTCTATGGGAAATGTCGACGAAACGCACACATATCGAATTATATAGCCACCTCTGCAATAGGTAAAAAAACAAAAAACTTACATTTTAACAATTCACTTTCGAGGAATACGTTAAAAATAAAATCCAAAGTTTCTGCCGAAGGCTTTTAAAGATATTTTAAGCCCTCGGGGCATGGCGTAGAGGTTAGCGTGCTAACCTCATATACCAAACGTCGCGGGTTCTGACCCCAGGCAGTCCGATGATTTTATTTAAGCCAATTGGATACCAAATGGCTTAAATAAGAATGCCTGGACCCCATATATGTATATTTATTAATAACGGATATCGTAAAAAGTCTTATATGGCCTGAGTTGCCGAAAAGACTGTGTGAATGTGTGTGTGAGTGTGAGTGTGAATGAGAAAAAGTGTGAACATATATTAAAAAAAAAAAAAGATATTTTAACAAGAAAGTCAAAAAATTTCCCAAAATGACAGTCGCCAATATTTAAAAATAAGGAAGACTCAAGACTCAGACCACCCTGGCAACGCCGCATAAAATAATACTCTTTTCTCGTTGTCAGTTACATTTTTTTTTCCATTTTACGATATTTTTTCTTGCAAATCGTCCATTGTGTTTAAACTGATTTGCATTAATCATTGTAATATATTAAATAAAATAAAATTGAAGGCTTTTAAGATTTAAAATAGATAGCTGATGAATGCAATGTTGCCAGATCTATATTACGTGAAAAACTGCTCAAGTCAAAAGTCACTCATTCATTTATTATTTTTGGCAATTAAATTATTAACTTAATACAATTATAAACTATAATAGGTTACGAAAAATTTTAGATTCTATTTTGACTTACGGGGTACTATCCGAACAACCTTAAAAGTCTCTATGCATTTATACTCGTAAAGATATTTTATTAAATAAGGAGAAATAAAAAAAAAAAAAATGTTTATTTTGTAAGATTTTCTATGTAGATGCGGTTGGTTGAAATAAATGTTGTGGGTTCCTGTTCCTGAGGGAAGCAGCCGGCAGTTTGGTCCAGAGAGGCTGCAAGATAAATGAGCGCCTGCCTCCTTCTCTATTTTCCTTTAGTGCCTGCTTGCCTGCCTCCCTGCTTGCTTGCTTGCCTGCAATCGTGTAAATAGTTCAAGAGGCTTGACATTTGCTCGACCACACGGATCGTGATCAGGATTGCCAATAGCACTACACCAAATATTTATGAACACTTGATGTTTGTCGCCTAGCTTATTCTCTATTATTTATATTTGTTTCTTTTTGAAAAATATTTTAATAAATTCTTTCTATCGGATTATAAAATATGGTGGTGGCGTTTGTTAAAAATTATTTTTGTTTATAAAAAATATTTTTAAATAGTGAAATAAGATGGAATTTATGCGGGACTGATTGAAGTTTAAATTTATTTTTAATAGCTACAGCCCCTTATGTTAGGCTAAATATTCTTTTTAATTTAGTAGAATAAAATAAAGGCAGCGTACTTTTTATTTTCTTTATTTTATTCAATTCACATCGACGTTTCGGTCGTTTTCAGTCAAAAAAACATCAGAGGGCTTTCTTTTATCGATACACTATTCATGAAGGTGATAGCAGTGACAACCGAAACGTTTCTGTGGGTTGAATACGATAAAGAAAATAAAAAACAGCTGCTGTGTTTTATATTTTTACCTTCTACATATCGATTCAGCAATTCGCCTCTCTAACTTACACTTTGTAATTTGTTGTTCTTTTGTGTCATTAGCTCTGGTGATGGTTATACTAATTGGGACCGAAACGTCAGCAATAAACGAATGAATTATTATTACTTTCTCTTTTTACTTTCTCGTATAGAATATAAAGAGCAATATTATTGCTTATTATTATTTATTATTATTATTAAGTAATGTAATCGTCAAAAAATTCGACTTCGAGATTTTGATGTTTCTCCACGTTTTAACCTCCCTGAGGCCAAAAATACCATTTTGGGCATTATGTCTGTATGTCCGTGTGTGTGTGTGTGTGTGTGTGTGGGAACACGATTGCTTAAAAACGAAAGCAGCCAGATCGATGAAATTTGGTATATACTCTTTGCACTAAAATTGTAGATTTCTATCAACTTTTGGAGTAAATACTTCACCTGGAAGTAGTAGGTATACTATACTTAAAAAGTTTTTTCAAAAATTTTAAAATTTTCAATTTTTTTTTTTGACATATGATAAATTACCCATTTTAAAAAGGTTTTATTCTTTGACATTTTTTCGAAAACTGAATAGTTTTTGAAATAATCAACGAAGAAAAAGATATTTTTGTCTTTTTCTGACTTCAAAGAGTTCAAACTGCTCTCTGTCTCTTTTAAAAATGATCTGTAATTTTATTAGGTATGCTCAAAGAGATCATATGATCTCACCTAGCCAGAGCGGAAATAAATCTCTCTCTATAACTCAAATGACTATATTGATTGGATTTTACTAATTTCTTTTTTTTCTCTTTTGTTTCAGGTAAGCGAAAGTCACATCTCTATTTTTAGTGATCTTCATATCAGGTAGGAAATTTTAATATTTTGTTTTCTAGTGTCGATGGGCGTAACTAGAGAATTTGGCTGGGGGGGGGGGGGCATGGGATCAGCTATCCTCAGGAGGGCCTGGAAAGCCCCATATTTTCTCAATTTTTCTTGGGGCAGAGAGCTTTCTAGGAGGGCATGCCCCCCGGCACCCCCCTAGTTACGCCCAAGCCTCTCCCTCCCCCTAACGCGTTACGTAATATGTGGACAACCCCTAAGGTATTTATTTAAAATTTATATAATATTCGTTTATTTAATAAAAATTGGGAGTGCGGAGATTGCTAATAAAGAGAAATAAAAAAAAAAACTGAAAATTTTATATACAGATAAAAGGGAAAATTTCAGAGAATATAGAACGATGATCCTTTTTACTATCATTTGATTGGTTGAACGGTTGGTTAGATTAAAGAAAAAAATATATTCTTAATTATTCAATTTTAGTTCCATGTGAATATTCTCTAGGAAATTCTAAACTCATTACAAAAAATCCGATGCGAATTGGATGCGCCGTTTCCGAGTTATAGACATTTGATTTATCAAGATTTTATTCATTTCCCATGTTATTTATTCGGAGCTCTTAAATTGGCCAAAGGAGGGGAGGGTGGCGAGTTGCAGGCTCCCCCGCCCCTCTGCTCGGATTGTTGTTGAGGAGAAAAAGCCGCCAGCCGCCTCACCCCCTTCCCCCCCTTTTCTAAGAATAATTCTTTCTTTTTAAAAATAATAATTTAATAGCTTTTAAGTTAATTTTTTTTTTTTGGACATTTGTAAGAATTATAAAAATTGAACGAGAAAAAAATAATTAATTAAGCAGTCAGAGAATATTGCCAAATAAATGATAGTTATATATTTAGTTAGATGTAAAATCTTTCAATTCTTCAAGATCACAGGTGTTATATTTATTAAAATTTCGTTGTTTTGTAGGGTAGTTAAATATCAAAGTGTAAAATTTAATTTAGATGAATTGATTTGAGTACTTCAAACAATTTTCACAAAATATTACTGATGTACTTTTTAAAAGGGTATCTAAAAAATAATTGATTTCTTTTTTATTAATTAAAAAAAAAATTGTCAGAGCGAATTTTGAGAAAATCGAAAAAAACTGAAAAACTACATCAGTAAAGTACTAGTACTTTTTGGCTGATTTTGATTAAAAGCTTATTTCCACGCCTCAGGAGGGTGTCTAACTTAAATATAAAATTTCACCCTCCTAGCCCAATTCCTTCATGCTTAAAATTGAACACACATAGGCAAGAGATTGTAAAAAAAAAAAAAAAAAAAAATAGGGGGGCCGTGAGATATTTATTTGGTTCCCAACGGAGCTGCGACTCAAAAAGTTTAACAAGCACTGAACTAAAGGTCTAAAGGGATGGATTTTATTATTTAATATATTTATGAGAAATAAGCATCTCTTTGATTGAAGACAAAAATATTTTGAAATTTTATTTTTTCTCAAAGGATTGAATGTTTTTATAGATAAATATGCAGTCTTTTATTCTTATAGTTAAATAAAGTTTCGAATAAAATTTTATAAAAGCATAAAAAGATGAAATCAATCAATTAGGCAATAATTTCAAATGCTGGGAGAGCATCGATTTGTTTTTTCTAATTCGATCTGCGCCCAGAGTGCAGCCAGGGAGCCTCGCTTCACTCTCGTCTAGGCTTTTCTTCTCGCGCACATTCGCTTTTCAAAAAATCTCTCTATCTCTCTTATTTTTCGTTGGATTTGTGGAAAAATGCAAAACTGGTCTTTTCAATCAATTATAAAGCTATAGACATTTTTTTATTTAACTACGACCACATAAAATGGGGGTTTATTTATTGCCTTTTACATCTTCAAATTTTAAATGCCTCTTTCATAATTATCCTAATTTATTGTTTTTTAATTAAATAAACACATTTAGGCCTTGATATTGATTGAATAACTTAGTATATAAAATATTCAAGCAAAAACAATCAAATTTTAGTCTCAAAACCTTCTGAAAATGATTAAAAATCGATTTTCCAAATTTATTTTGACATATTAATTTTTTACTTTCTCTTAAAATTCAAAAATCAATTATTTTTACTTTCTCGTATAGAGAAAGTTATGTAATCGTAAAAAAATTCGACTTCGAGATTTTGATGTTTCTCCACGTTTTAGACCTCCCTGAGTCCAAAAATACCATTTTTGGCATTATGTCTGTGTGTGTGTGTGTGTGAGAACACGATTGCTTAAAAACCAAAGCAGCTAGATGGATGAAATTTGGTATATGCTCCTTACACTAAAATTGTAGATTTCTATCAACTTTTGGAGTAAATACGTCACTTGGAAGTAGTACTTTACTTAAAAGTTTTTTCACAAATTTTGAAATTTTCAATTTTTTTGTTATATTATGATAAAATACTCTATTTTAAAAAGTTTTTATTCTTTTTGATATTTTTTCGAAAACTGAATAGTTTTCTATTTCTTCTTTGATTATTTCAAAAACTGTTCAGTTTTCGAAAAAATATCAAAGAATAAAACTTTTAAAATAGAGTATTTTATCATAATATAACAAAAAAATTGAAAATTTCGAAATTTTCGAAAAAACTTTTTAAGTAAAGTATTACTTCCAAGTGACGTATTTACTCCAAAAGTTGGTAGAAATCTACAATTTTAGTGTAAGGAGCATATACCAAATTTCATCGTTCTAGCTGCTTTGGTTTTTAAGCAATCGTGTTTACACACACACCCAGACGTAATTCCAAAAGAATATACGAGAAAGTCTCGGGGAAGTCATTCCCCATATTTTGATGCTGTTCTCATTTTCTTTCAAAATTGTTTGAAGACCACCAGAGGGTAACTAGAGAATTTGGCTGGGGAAGGCCCATGGGACCAGCTATCCTCCGGTGGGCCTGGGAAGCCCCTATTTCCTCAATTTTTCTTGGGGCAAGGAGCTTTCTGGGCCCCCCCAGGCCTCCCCCGGCACCCCTAGTTACGCCCATAGTCAAATCCAGAAAATAATTATTGAAGTTTCACCCATGCTTAATAAACAAAAACAAATACAAAAAAAGAAAACGTCAAGGACAAATTTATTTAAATTTATAAACAGATATTTGTTTTATATTCTTCAAACTCCCCTAAGGGGAGAAGAGAAAAAAAAAAAAAATTCCGTATTTTTTATAACCCAGGTAAATTGCTTTTTTAAAAGATGATGTGGAAAAGTAATCGTAAATGTCAAAAACAAAAATACATTGTTTATCCTAAAGTTTTACTGCAAAAGTTTTTTAGAGCAAAGAATATAAAATGGGAAAAATTACTCTTTGTATAATAAATATATCTCTCTCTCTCTCTCTGCCTTGTTTAATTTATATATACGGTGTATATTACTTTCTCTTACCTATGTATATATGTAATATATATATAGAGAGAAAGTATTGGATTCATGTCAAAAATTCGATGTCGAGATTTTGATGGATCTTCACGTTTTGAGGTCCCCTGAATCCAAAAAAGTGGTTTTCGCGACATGGTCTGTCTGTGTGTGGGGTGGGTGGGTGGGTGGGTGTGTGTGTCTGTGTTCAATTTTAAGCATGAAGGAATTGAGCTACGAGGTTGAAATTCTATATTTAACTTAAACACCCCCCGGGACCGGAAAAATAAGCTTTTAATCAAAATCGGCCAAAAGATTACTAGTACTTTACTGATGTACTTTTTCAGTTTTTTTCGATTTTCTCAAAATTTGCTCCAACGATTTTTTTTAAAATTCAAAAATCAATTATTTTTTAGATGCTCTTTAAAATGTATATTCTCATTTTGCGATTGAAATCTTCTGAAGACCACTTTACTCTTGTATTTCATAGGGAAGATAGGAGAAATGGTTGCCATGGTAACAAAATATAAATATTTTCCCATACTTATAAATTTTACATCTGAATTCAAATGTTCCGTACTGTCGGGAACTAAATATATGTCGACACAAAAAATCTGGTGTGACAAGCACAGTACACAACTTTCGATTACCGAAGGTAAGAGAAAGTTATGTGCTGTGCGCCAGTCACACCAGATTTTTTTAATTTTATCAATTATTTAAAAAAAATTTTTTTTTTTTACAATAGTATAAACAATAACGAGCTGGAATGTAAAATATTTTATTAAAAAAAAAAAAAAAAAGATAATTTAACTGCTATTGGGCCGAGTTGAAACGTTTATATCTGTAATTTCGTAGGCCAACTGACTGGAGATGTAATTAAAAAATGGTGTGAAATTTATAAACGTAGGAAAATATTTTTTTACCATGGCAAACATTACTATGAAGTACAAGATAAAGTGTGCTTCAAATACATTTGAGAGCAAAATAAGAATATGGGGGCTAGTTGGCTAAAGAGGGGGTAAGTTGACACACCTGACGTGACAACGTCTTACAAATCATGTCCTATAGTGGCCTGTTAGGAGGGCAAGCAAGAAAAAAGTTTAGCGAAGCTTGAATAGATTCCTCTGTCTTAAGAGGGGTACAATTATGGTGAATATACGGTTAGAAAGAATGGGTTTTCAGCTAAAGATTTCACCATTTATTTTCCTATCATTTTATTTTACCGCGCTGCGGTAAATTCTAATTTTCAATTTTTATTTAAATGCTACAAGTGTCCAGGGCCAACCGTTTAGGTCGCATATAGGACCCATCAACGGGACCAAGCAATTGTCCAATTTATCTATTCCTCTTCGTCATTTTGGTCGAAGAAATTATTAATAATGCAATAAACTCAATGACCAAATTATTAGAAACAGTGTGTTATTATGGACTGAGAGTGAGTGAAATTTTAAGTAAATAGTAAGTTTAATTACTTTATTATTCATGGTGAATGTATGTGTGAGTGAGAGAGAGGCCATGTGTGTGTGTGTGTGTGCGTATTGTGTGTGTGCGCTGGTGTGTGGTGCTCTCATCGAACTAACCAGTTGGGGCCAGTTCGAGGCCGGTACGATCCCGCTTTTTTATTTGTCACTCGGTTCCGTGTTCTTTTTAACTTTTCGTTAATATTTTAATAGTATTTATTTATTGGTGTTATTCATTTAGTTATATAATCATTTGTTATAGTTTTATTTTTATGTGTGTTGTGAATTCAAAGTGATTTTCCTGCATTTGACGACCTGGGCCTGCCCCACTTCAACTTTTAAAGGTAGAATTTATTTAATTCCTTGAAAAATATTTAATTATTTTCACTTTTTTTACGTTTATAATAAATATAATAATCAAATTTTAATGTTAAATGTGGTGAAAAAAATCACAATTGAGGTTAGTAACCTATTAAAAGAAAATTATTTTTTTTTATATATTCTTTGCTTTTTTATATTTATTCTTAAAATAATTCGATTATAAAACATCTCAACCTCGAGTTAATTAAACAAATTTACAAGTGTTTTGTGTCATTTTTATTTTCATTTTCATGAAATCAGCTGCTAAAATCTAAGTGTATCTGATTCAGCATAAAATTGAAGGTTTTTCTGTTAATTTTTGATTAGGTATTTATTCTAGTTAGTAAATAATTAAGATAAAATCTCTTAGGAAATTGTTTCATCCCTATTTTGCTTGGTACATGGTCTGCTATAATAATCTCATTATGAACCGGTGTTATAGATAATTTGTATATATATATATATATATATTTGTCAAGGTTATTTAGTATATCTTCTATTAATATTACTGGAGTCATCAAATAAATAAGAACTTCCAATACTTGTTGTTCATCCCATTTATCGAATAATGAATGAACTGGTTTATTTTTATTTTTTTTTTCATTTATTAAAGCAGTGGTTTCCATACTTTTAAAAAATATCAATATATATAAAAATATTTTTACTTTCTCTTACCTCTATATATATGTTAATATATATAGAGAGAGAAAGTATTGGTTTCATGTCAAAAATTCCATGTCGAGATTTTGATGGATATACACGTTTTGAGGTCCCCTGAATCCAAAAAAGTGGTTTTCGCGACATGGTCTGTCTGTCTGTCTGTCTGTCTGTCTGTGTGTGTGTGTGTGTGTCTGTGAACAAAATATCTCAAGAACAAAAGAGCTAGGAAGTTGAAATTTTATATTTAAGTTAGGCACTTCCATGGGACGTGACACGAAGCTTTTGAACAAAATCGACCAAAAAGTACTAGCACTTTACTGATGCACTTTTTCAGTTTTTTCGATTTTCTCAAAATTTGCTCCAACGATTTTTTTTTTAAAATTCAAAAATCAATTATTTTTTAGATTCTCTATAAAATGTATATTCTCATTTTGTGATTGAAATCTTCTGAAGACCACTTTACTCTTGTACTCCATAGAAAAGATAGGAGAAATGGTTGCCATGGAAACAAAATATAAATATTTTCCCATACTTATAAATTTTACATCTTGAATTCAATTGTACCCTACTGTCGGAAACTAAATACATGTCGACACAAAAAATCTGGTGTGACAAGCACAGAACACAACTTTCGATTACCGAAGGTAAGAGAAAGTTGTGTGCTGTGCGCCAGTCACACCAGATTTTTTTATTTATTCTTATTTATAAAACTAACAATCATTTGGAAAATTTATTTCTGTGACTAATATTTGCACCGCGCCTTAGATTAGTCCTCCCAGTTTGGAAAACGCAGTATTAAAGTATCTATCTATATATCTATCTATCTACTAAAGTTATAGAAATTTTTATTTACTTAAATATCATTATTTTAAAGAGTGTTTATTTTCATATACCGCCCACTATCTTTGCTTTTTTACATGTGATTAATTCATTGTTTTAAAAAAAATTAAACTTTCATGATTCTCGTCTTTAAAATTATGATAAAAAATCTTTATCTTCTTTGATTAACAAAAAATACAATGAAATTATCACATGTAGCATCCTTTAATTTTATTACTCACTACACGATTTTCTTTATATATAGGCCTATTTATATATAAATATAAAGATAATTTTTTCATTATTCACAAATTATTTGACTCTGGCTATTCTAGGATCATTAAAGATAGTGGGGTCCCGGGATTTTGTTAAGGGGAGGCTTGAAATCTTTGACTTCACACAACTTTCGGTAAGTGAAAGTGCTGTGCGTCAGTCATACCAGATTTTTTGAATTTATATTAGCCTAAAAAAAAATCATAATACTAGTATTTTTGTTTGCAATTTCAATATTTTCATTAAATTCTGTTTCAAGCAATTACGGTGAAAGTGAAGAATAGGTAAATTTACTCAATAAAAAAAAATATTTGTTTAGGTCTCTTATATTTCAATATTTACATTTATTATAATAGGTTAAGTTTATGTAGACATACACATATGTAGAGTTTAAAGAGGCAGTTATTGATTCAATTCTCATTTTTTTAAATAACAAAATTATTACAAGAAGGTAAACCATTTCAACTGAGTAAACAAAACACGCAAATATTTGAGAACGTAATTAATTACTCTGCCTGTCTTTATTCAATATCAAATGGCTCCTTGCCTTGATTTAAATAAGTGAAATTATCAATCATTCTATTTTGGCAAATGCAATTTAATCCTTATTATTATTATTGTATCGGATGTCAACAATTTTTTCCAAAATATTTTTACTTTCTCTTACCTATATATGTTAATATATAGACAGAGACTGGGCCGGAACTAGAAGATTTGTTCGCTTTCCCCGCGCCGTCACTGTAACTTAGCCAAATTGATTATAAAATTTTAATCTTTCTCTCGACTCTGGGCAAAAATAATACGAGGCGCCCTTTTTTGCATCTCCGATGTTTTTGGTTGAGATTATTATTATGTGAAATTCCTATCGGGATCCCCGTTTATTTGCCCGAGGTGCTTTCGTGCACCCAGTCACACACCTCAAACCCAACCGGCCTCTGGCCGTAGCCATCTACCGGCACCCAGTGAAGTTACGTTATTTCCTTTCTCTAACTCCACCTCCTGCTTTCGTCTCTACCTAGTGAACTAATCCTTATTTCTGGTTCTAACCGGCTCCTTTTATCCAATCTCTTCTATGCTAGAGAGGATGACCTAGTTTGAGGAAGAACTCCCTCAGCACCGGCGTGTAGCCTACTCCTTTCGAAGAATGCTTCACTGAGAGGGAATCTTCTTTACGTCCCTTCCACAGGACGGGACAACAAAGCCCTCTCCTCGTAGTTGCCTGGGGGCTATTGTGGTGAGAACCATTATTTCAATTCAGTGCCGCTTGAGGATTTTTTTACATTAAATAAATATTTTTATTTATTGTAAAAATCCCGCACGCCCAGGATTTGAACAGAGAACTTTTTTTGTAGAAGCCGACACCCTAACTCGCTACTCGAGCAAGTCCCCGTTGATATTATTATATCCATAAAATTGAATTGAATTAAATTAAATAATTCTAAAGAACGTTTTGATTTTCAATAAAAAATTAGTTTAATATTATATAATAATATATAATTATAATAACTAAATCAATTTTAATCGTATGTCGTATGAGCATCATCTCTCTCTCTCTCACTGCCTTTCATTTACTAATTAATTAATTTTAATTAAAATTTCATTAATGATTCAAATGAGTTTAAATTACTGTGATTAAATAATTTTAAAGCTAACTTTCAATTACTTTAAACCCCAATAATATTTTTTCACAAAATTGATAAATAAAAATTAAAAGTTAACTTGATATTCCTATTAATTAATTTAAAAAAAGAGAACTAAGCATGAGAAATACAGTGGAACATCACTTAACGAACATAATTCGTTCCAGAATCATACTGGTAAAGCGAAACATTCGTTAGAGTAGAGCAGCCCCCCCCCCCCCCCATGACATGCACACAATCCGGGACTTACCCTCTCCCTCGTTTCCCTCGTTTTGCGATACGTCACTCGTTAAGGAAGTCATTATTTTATAAATTGTTTTGCTCGTTATGCGAATTACTCGTCATGAGAGGTGCTCGCTAAGCGAGGTTCTACTGTAAATACAAAATGTTATTGGTATTGAAATTTGTCAATATCTCTACCCTCTCAGCCACGAAGCCCCCGTTTGGTTTTTTCATTTTTAAGAATTTTTTTAAAAATTCATCATTTTTTTGGGATACATGTTTAAGAAAAGGCGTGAGGAACTTCGCTCATGCCGGGGGTCCCATGTAGCCATACGTTTGCTTTTTCGTTCTACATTCCTATTTATGCTCTATTTCTGCCATTTGGACACCAAATGGCTTAAATAAAATTATCGGACTGCCTGGGATCCGAACCAGTGAGCCTTCGTATAGAAGGCCACTACACCATAAACAGGCGAACCGTAAATCAGTTATGTAAACATATTGTATAACTACGAGGCGCAGTTGATTGGTGGCGTCTCTCGTGTCAATTAGAGGAACTTCTTGTTTTTTTGGTTCTAGGTCAGCGGCGATTAGATTAATTCTATTACTTTCTCTTACCTATGTATATATGTAATATATATATAGAGAGAAAGTATTGGATTCATGTCAAAAATTCGATGTCGAGATTTTGATGGATCTTCACGTTTTGAGGTCACCTGAATCCAAAAAAGTGGTTTTCGCGACATGGTCTGTCTGTCTGTGTCTGTGTGTGTGTCTGTGTTCACTTTTAAGCATGAAGGAATTGAGCTATGAGGCTGAAATTTTATATTTAAGTTAAACACCCCCCGGGACCGACAAAATAAGCTTTTAATCAAAATCGGCCAAAGAGTACTAATACTTTACTGATGTACTTTTTCAGTTTTTTTAGATTTTCTCAAAATTCGCTCTAACGATTTTGATTAAAATTCAAAAATCAATTATTTTTTAGATGCTCTTTCAAATGTATATTCTCGTTTTTACCTCAAAATTGTTTGAAGACCACTTTACTCTTGTACTCCATAGAAAAGATAGGAGAAATGGTTGCCATGGTAACAAAATATAAATATTTTCCCATACTTATAAATTTTACATCTTGAATTCAATCGTACCCTATGGCCGGAAACTAAATACATGTCGACACAAAAAATCTGGTGTGACAAGCACAGAACACAACTTTCGATTACCGAAGGTAAGAGAAAGTTGTGTGCTGTGCGCCAGTCACACCAGATTTTTCTAAGTACAATCGGTTACAAAAATTAAATAATTTTTCGTATTATTTGTTTATTTGTAAATATTTCGAACCCACTGACGTGAGATAAAATCATCCTCAGTACAAGCAACCGATGTTTTATAATTTTGATTATAAAATTTATTTGCATTCATAGAATGCTTATCTGCTTTGTCATATTGGATGGGAGTTTGTGACCTTTCGCTGAGGATTCCATCTCACTAACATCGAAATATCTAGGCATACATATAAACGGATAATACGCAGAGTTATTTAATTTTTTGGCTTACCATCCTTAAAAAAATTGATTTCCATTACGACCATTTATCAATTAGATTAAATCTATATATATATAGGCCCTATATATAAAATTTATATATTTTTTTATGGTATTTTTCATCATCTGAAGCCATTTAAGCCCCGTCCATATTAATTTCTTTTTATGGTATCCTATTCAACTGATCTCGCCTGGGACGTGATACAAACCCTTGCCCTTTGGCACTAGAAATATTTTTTTTTTTTATTCACATTTATAATGTTTGTTTATGAAGTTTAAATCATTCAGACATGTAGCCTGAGGGGGGTCGGGGGGCTTCAGGCCAAAATCTCTCAGACCCCCGAAAAAACTTAGTTACTGGTCTCATCATATTGTAAATAATTTAATTTAATCCAATTAATTGTAGATGGCCGTAAGGAAGTTCAATTTTATTCTATTAATATTTTTTAAAGAAACTATAGTAAACTTTCCACCACAAATTTTCACAATGAGATAATAAATTTTTTATTTATAATAGGAATAACCTGCGGATTGACCTTTCAACTCATGCAAGGGTCAACCCTCAAAGGTCTCTTACAATAGGAGATGTCTGTCTACATTAAACACTAAGCTTTTGTGTCAAATAACAAAAGTTTCAAGTATCAAACCTAAAAGGTATAGAGAAAGAAATTCTATTTCATACATTTTTTTATTACTTTCTCTTACCTATGTATATATGTAATATATATATAGAGAGAAAGTATTGGATTCATGTCAAAAATTCGATGTCGAGATTTTGATGGATCTTCACGTTTTAGGGCCCCTGAATCCAAAAAAAGTGGTTTTCGCGACATGGTCTGTCTGTGTGTCTGTGTGTGTGTCTGTGAACAAAATATCTCAAGAACGAAAAGAGCTAGGAAGTTGAAATTTTATATTTAAATTAGGTACCCCCATGGGACGTGACACGAAGCTTTGGAACAAAATCGACCAAAGAGTACTAGTACTTTACTGATGCACTTTTTCAGTTTTTTTCGATTTTCTCAAAATTTGCTCCAACGATTTTTTTTTAAATTCATATATCAACTATTTTTTAGTTGCTCTTTAAAATGTATATTCTCATTTTGTGATTGAAATCTTCTGAAGACCACTTTACTCTTGTACTCCATAGAAAAGATAGGAGAAATGGTTGCCATGGTAACAAAATATAAACATTTTGCCATACTTATAAATTTTACATCTTGAAAATCGAATGTACCGTACTGTCGGAAACTAAATACATGTCGACACAAAAAATCTGGTGTGACAAGCACAGTACACAACTTTCGATTACCGAAGGTAAGAGAAAGTTGTGTGCTGTGCGCCAGTCACACCAGCTTTTTAAATTATTAAACGCCAAGAGGGTGTGCTGTACCTTGACAAAGAAGAAATGAGACCGGGGGGTTCTGTGATTTGTAACGACGACAAAGAGAGGCAAATGTTCTTCTCCCCTCACACTCAGGAAGATCGAGTGGCTGATCGCGAAACGTCCCAAGGGGCGACAGCGGTGTCTGGAACAAGACAAGTCAACTGAGTAAATGGGAAACAATAGCTTTCGGATTCGATTTAACGTTCTAGCATTTTAAGTCACTCGCTTTCTCTTTGCTTTTTAAGGAAAATATAAACTCACGTTGACATTTGTGAATTACTCTCACATTTTCTTAAGGGCAAATGGATAGAAGTTTGTATCTCAAATATAATAACTTAGGAAATTTTTCGACGATTTTTTTTTTTAAATAAATTTAATTAATTAGAAATATTTTTATGAATAATGAAAAAAATCATACAATTTTTACTTTCTCTTACCTCTATAAATGTTAAGTATAGTGAGAGAAAGTATTGGTTTAATGTCAAAAATTCGATGTCGAGATTTTGAGGTCCCCTGAATCCGCGACATGTTCTGTCTAAAAGAGCTATGATCTTGAAATTTTATATTTAAGTTAGGTACCCCCTGGCACGTGACATGAAGCTTTTGAACAAAATCGTCCAAAGAATACTAGAACTTTACTAATGTATTTTTTTCAGTTTTTTTCGATTTTCTCAAAATTAGCTCTAACGATTTTGATTAAAATTCGTAAATCAATTATTTTTTAGATGCTCTTTTAAATGTATATTTTCATTTTGCCATTGAAATCTTATGAAGACCACTTTACTCTTGTATTTCATAGAAAAGATTGGAGAAATGGTTGCCATGATAAAAGAATAAAACTATTTTTCTGTTTATAAATTTTACATCTTGAATTCAAATGTACCGTACTGTCGGAAACTAAATAAATGTTGACACAAAAAATCTGGAGTGAAAAGCACAGAACACAACTTTCGTTTACCGAAGATAAGAGAAAGTTATGTGCTGTGCGACCAGTCACACCAGATTTTTAATCTAGAAAATGTAAAGGCCTTTATTTTCAATTTTAGTTATAACTGTATTTAATGATCATATTTTTTTTTTTATCAAGCATTTTAAAGCACTTTAAGAAATTCATACAAATAATATCACCGAGTGCATGGGCGTACCCAGCGAGGGGCAGGGGGGCAGCTGCCCTCCCCCCCCCCTAGAAGCAAAAAAAAAAATTAAATGTTTATAAAGTGATGAAACGAAACAAAATTGGCGGATGGCGACGGGGAAGGTTTTTTTTTAGGACTCGAGGGTTTTTAGGCCTTTAATTCGAAGGCTTTTCTCCTCTATATAAAAATAGCTATGTCACAATCTGTACGACCATGATCTGCCCCACCCCCTGGACGACCATGATCTGACCATGCCCCCCCCCCTAGATTTGATCCTGGGTACGCCCATAACCGAGTGATGTCTATCTACAGCTTACATTTGAAAATTCTTAAAAAATCAATTTAAACATACTGTATATCCATAGAGTGATAAAAGTATTTAATTAGTGTTAAAACAAATAACCTACGTGCTTCTCTCTCTAATCTCGAATTGCTATGATTAGTCACAACATATTTTTTTTTTAATATTTATAAACATTACAAATACCAGTATAATAATCAACATACTCTATTTGAAATATGCATTTACAGATGAGGAAATTTTTTTGAAGTCTTTTAGACCATAGACTTTAACGATACTCATTTTATTTCATGCTATATATTTACACATGTATGCGTTCAAATATTTCCAACAAAAAAAAAAAAAAAACATTTTAAAATTACAATTTTTTCGAAAAATAGAGTATATATTGTAATTATACATACATTGTTAAGAAATTTTCGTTAAAAATTGTATTTTTATTTTCGAAGGCAGCTTGGGAATTCTAAATTTACCATACAATTGCACTCTAATTTTCAAAAGTTTTTCTAAAATTATAACATATTTTCATTCGAATTTTCAAAAGGCATTCGAAAATACAATACATGTGTAAATGGTTTTTGCAAAGAATTAATAAATTTAGTATGCTTTTGTTTATGCAATTTGCTTCCTATACAATTGTAAAATCAACAAAATTTTTTTACAGTGTATAAAATATCGTAAATATATGTGTTTTAGGGATAGTAAAAATTTTTATAGAGTTGTCCAAATTAAAAAAAAAAAAAAAAAAAAAAAAACTGAAAAAATTCGATTTGTTTCCCGTGTTTGGCATCACTAATTCACCTCCATTTATTTTTATAATATAATATTAAGGTGCGCGTTTCGAAAAGCCGTTAGATGACGATTCAGTACCGAGTTACTCTAGGCGGCAAGAGATGGCGTTAGTTTTTCCCATAGGGATACAAGGGATTTAATTCCATTTCATTTGAAAGATTCCAGCTAATTAGGGTAAATAATTATTTTTTAACACATTGATTACTAAATTAATTATCTATAAGATATAGAGCGAATTTTTTAAAAATATCTTTTATTTAATGCGATTAATCTAAAAAAAAAATTTTATTTTTTCGAAAATCAAAAAAAGAGCTCCTATAAGTTGTAGATATTTTAAATAGCTTTAATTTTAAAAAAATTTAAGGTAGATAGCTTCAAAATTGTGGCCGCTGGAATCTCCCAAAATTAGCTTCCCGAGACGTGCACTCAGAGACGCGGCGCCGCACAGTGGGTCAGAATCCAAAAAAGCTGGCCAAAATTCGAAATCTTAATAAATCGATCTGAAATTTGTTACTGGGGGGTTTTTGGGGTCGCTCATTACGGATCCGATGTCAAAAATACAAAATTCAAAATGGCCAAACCAATATGGCCTAATCAAAAGTAAAAATGCTTACAATGTGAAGAATAATTATTAGTTTTTGATAAAATTTGTTGAATAGGGTTATTCAGAACAGGGCCGTCCTTTGAGGGGGCAGGGGGCATTTGCCCCCTCCCCCCCAAGGGCTCTGATTTTTTTAAAATTTTATATTATTCTAAATAAAATTACATAAATTTAAGTGTAAATAAAATTACAACTAGTGCAAATAAAACAAAATTAAGGAAACATTTACTAAAAAAAAGGTAAAATGATATGAATTATGAATTTTGTATAAAAGATTTTAAGGAGGGGGCGGCAAATTGAATTTCGCCCCCCTTAAAAAATCTCCTAGTTCCGGCCCTGATAGGCCTACATTATATACGTTGAAGAGAAGTTTAAACAATTATCCAAGCGCACGAAAAAATTATTTATATATAAATAATTTTTTCGTGCGCTTGATAACTAAGACTAAAAAAGGTATACCTTTTTTAGTTACTCTAAAATAATATTTCGTATTTTCTTTTTTTACAAAAAACTGCATAAAATCTCGTTTCGCAGATATTCGCAGCTGAATTTTTTTTTATTTTATAGATAATAGTTTCACCTTTCATGTCTAGTATGTTAGATAACAATACAATGTTTTACAACTAAACTTTTTCATTAAAAACTAAACTTTTTTTTTTGTTTTCTAACGTAAAATTCACGTAACTTTATTACCTTATTACCTTTTTCTGTAAAAATATTGAGTTTTCTAATAAACCCAGTTATATTCTACTTTCTTTCACGAGTTGATTCCATTTTGTTAAAGTAAAATCGGTGAACTCTACGAGAAACTATGGCTCTTCAAACATGTGCTTGTTGTTTCTCCTGCGTGGACGTTAGATATTATTTGAGCGAAGGTCAACTTTGAACTAATTTTCAAAAGTAGGCATAAGGGATGTGACTCCAATTCTAACGGATTTTAACACTTGGGTTATCAGTCTAGCCATCCCAGCATATAAAATTCCCCAACTAGAAACTTTATTTTTCGACTTTTGGCCAGCTTTTTGGGATTCTGACCCACTGTGCGCCGTGTGGTTAGGCAACCACCAGAGGATGGAGTGATGTTGGTTGCCTAGCCTAACGGCTTAAACTTAATCTTTCTATATATTTCCACTATCTACATATTTTTAAGAGGTAACGTCTTAGAAAAAACCTAAAAAAACTCAAAAATAGAACACATCTTTATTAAAATTTAATTTTCTCTATATCTCTAAAACTAGAGCTGATGGGGCAAAAGTGATGACATTTCTGAAATCAGCGCTAACCAAATACCTAAGAAAAACTCAAAATACCAAAATCACAATTGGCAAATTATTGGCTAAATCCTACAAAGATATTACCTATGGATCTATAGATCTTCTATTCAATTATAAGTATAAAAAAAAACGTTTGCTTTTTTATTTTTTCCTGAATCACATCCTCTGCAACCAGCATCAAATTATGCATTATTAACTTTAATAAATTTTCACTTTACATTAATTGGCTGTTAATGAAAAAAAAATCCATTCTATACATCTCTGAAGAGGGAAGCGATAAATTCGCTCTCCAATATTTTGACGAAATCAAATTCAACAGCAAATAATAAATACATATATTATTATTATTTTTTTTTTTTAAGTTAAAATAACTTTTTCTCTCGCTTCTTTTTTTTTGTTACTCGTATTTTCAACCAACAAGGCAAGAAGACTGAGTTGAAACCATCTGCCATACAAATAGCATGAGGTCTCAAATCGAACAAGCTACAAAGACCTCTCTTTTTTATTTCTAACATTGACATTTCCTTTGAAAAATTCTGATAGTTTTAAGATTGGATATTCAAGTTTAAATATTTTCTCTCAATCTTAAAAATTCCAAGCAACAAAATCAAAGAAAGTGAAGCGATATCATTGAAGGGAAGAGAATAAAGGGCTCATGTGTTCTCAAAGTACCTCTTTCTTTATTCCAATTCTAAAACTTATTTTGCCTAAAAGATAGGCTATCCCTATACTATTAAAGGATCTTATTTTTCAACACTTCTGAAACAAAAAGAAAGGTTTATTCTAAACTTTAATGTCTTCTTGTATCCCGAGGGGTAAAGACAAAGAATTCATTTCCCGAAGGGCAGATTAGTCTCTCTTCGAAAACTTAAAATGACCCTGGCCTTCGAAATGGGACGACACTCTTGTTTTATCAGTCGCTTTGGGCATCAAAACTTATTTAATTATTATTAATTTAAACTGTTATCAACAAATAAATAAGATATTTAACATATGCTAATTTGTCCCCATGGCCTCCCGGGTAGGGATGCATGCGATACTTTTACTAGTGTATTTTTTGAGTAATGAATAATATCGCAACTTTTCTCTCTAATGTGTGTCTGTCTGTCTGTGGGTGTGTGTGGGTTCAATTTTAAGCATGAAGAAATTGAGCTAGGACTTTGAAATTTTATATTTAAGTTAGGCACCTCCTTGAGTTGTGAAAATATGCTTTTAGGAAAAATTGGCCAAAATGTATTAGTAGTTTACTGATGCACTTTTTCAGTTTTTTTCGATTTTCTCAAAATTTGCTTCAACGATTTTTTTTTAAAATTCAAAAATCAATTATTTTTTAGATGCTCTTTCATATGTATATTCTCATTTTGCCATTGAAATCTTCTGAAGACCACTTTATTCTTGTACTTCTTAGGAAAGATAGGAGAAATGGTTGCCATGGTAACAAAATATAAATATTTTCCAATACTTATAAATTTTACATCTTGAATTCAAATGAACCCTACTGTCGGAAACTAAATATATCTTAACACAAAAAATCTGGTGTGATAAGCACACTACACAACTTTCTCTTGCTGAAGGGTAAGAGAAAGTTGTGTGTAGTGCGCCAGTCACACCAGATTTTTTTATTTAAATTTGCAAATAATATCCTGTGTTTTGGCCAAAATACACTTTCTCATTTTCACGCCGATTGACGCGCCATCATTTCATTTGTTCGCGTTTGTCGCATCCCTTTTCTTTATCTTTGCCGCGAATAAGGAAGCCATTCTCTTTTTCCTATGACTTCCGGCGAATCGTCTCGCATCTCCAATTTGGGAGAATCATTTCTGTATTTTTTTGAATGTTCTTCATCTGGATTTGGTCCAGCACGAAAGAATATTAGTATCTAATGAGATACAACTTATTTTAATAAAAGAAAACCCTAAAGAGGGTAAGTTTGTTTTATTTATATTTGCACAATTCATTGTGAATTAAATTAATTATTTTCCCCTTTTTCCAGGTTTTTTTTTGTGGTATTCAATTTTCTTTAAATCCACCTTTTAGTCCGGTTTCAATACCGTTCGGATACGCCTGTTTCCCTCCACTCGTTGGGAAACCGATATTTGAATCTCCAGAGTTGGGAGATTTTCATGTTTCCAAAATATTGGGAAACGTCTTTCTTCGCTTTTATCTACTTTTTGGTCCTGCTTTCCAACGGAATCCATCGGAGCTTTCGGAAACCAGCATTGAATCGCCGACTGTGATCCACTACGGCCTCAAGCTAAGTTCCTCCCCAAAAAGAGATAACTTTCCCTATTTTCATTCCTGACACTATTATAAATATTCTACTCTAATTCCTTTAACTTAAATTCAGTGCTCTGCAGTTGATTCTTTCTCATACCGATAATCTGTACTGTAAACCATTTAATATATGGACCCTGTTATGCAATGGTGTGTCAAAGACCAAAAAATTCAAAATTGAGTTAAGCACGGAATATTGTTTCAAATGCTTTAATTAATAGTATTGTTTATGAAATATGTCCTAAAAAAATTTATATTTAATGTTACTTGCACAATTGACAAGAAAAATTATATAGAATTCAATGTAAACAAAAAACTTTATTGTTGATTTTCTCAAAACTCGATATTTGGTCTTTGACACACCATTGCGTAACAGGGTCCATATATACATTCAACCTGTATATTTGATTTGAAAAACTGGTGACCCCACATTTATTAATACTATTAAATTAAAATATTCAATCAAATATTCCTGCCTTCTGATTTCTTTTCCCTTGGGGTGTATTTGGCTCATCCATCCTGCATCCTTGCTTAAGAAGTAAACTTCTAATTATGTGAGTAAATTTGGGAGTTTAGGTTTTCACAGTTGTTATTATTAATAAAAGAATTTTGTTTTCGGTTTAACTGTGGTTTAATTAACTAATTTTCAAAAAATTACAACGTAAAATTACCACAGAATGAGTGGCTGAATCGTTGTAATTTTTACAAATAAACCTCAGTAAAACCGAAAAAAAAATTCTATTATTAGTTTGAATAAATTCTCTTACTGCTCCAGTTCACTTTATTTTTTATTATAAATTTATATTGAAAACCTTAGATATTTACCTCGGATTATGAGGTTTCGTAGATATAGATCTATAATTATCAGGAGTAAAAAAAAGTTTTAAAATAATGGATTGTATTACAAAAAATAAAACAAAAAATTGAATTGGTCATTCTTATCGTCCCCACGAACGAACGAGCAACGAGACAAGTCTATTTATTTTAAAATATATCGCATTTTGAAACACCATTTTTCCATTTAAAAAGAATAGAATAATAACAATAGAACAAAAGAGAGAGAAAGTGTGCGTGGGTGTTTGTAATATACAGGGTGATTCAATTCAATCAAGTTTCCGTGTGAATTCTCTCTCTACAGCTGTATTATTCATGACATCAATCATTTCAAAATTTGTATGCTTAATTTTATTTTTTGAAAATTAGAAAATTAAACAGCTCATTGTTGCAGTTAATAAGAATTGTGTTCTAAATTCTTAAGCTTCTTCAGGACCCATTTATATACAGCTAAGAATAATTACGATAATCAGTAAATATAGTCATTTAAAAATGCTGAAGAAAGTTACACAAGCGTTGTTTATTGTAAATTAAAAACAACAATTTCGATAAAAAATTCGTTTGTTGCTTTCTGTGCTCTATTAACGGATCCTTTGGGATCAATTTAATATTTATTGACATCTATAGATATTCATTTTTAAACATTTTTACTTTCTCTTACCTATGTATATATGTAATATATATATAGAGAGAAAGTATTGGATTCATGTCAAAAATTCGATGTCGAGATTTTGATGGATCTTCACGTTTTGAGGTCCCCTGAATCCAAAAAAGTGGTTTTCGCGACATGGTCTGTCTGTCTGTGTGTCTGTGTGTGTGTCTGTGTGTGTGTGTGTGTGTCTGTGAACAAAATATCTCAAGAACGAAAAGAGCTAGGAAGTTGAAATTTTATATTTAAGTTAGGCACCCCCATGGGACGTGACACGAAGCTTTTGAACAAAATCGACCAAAAAGTACTAGCACTTTACTGATTCACTTTTTTTCGATTTTCTCTAAATTTGCTCCAACGATTTTTTTTTAAAATTCAAAAATCAATTATTTTTTAGATTCTCTATAAAATGTATATTCTCATTTTGTGATTGAAATCTTCTGAAGACCACTTTACTCTTGTACTCCATAGAAAAGATAGGAGAAATGGTTGCCATGGTATCAAAATATAAATATTTTCCCATACTTATAAATTTTACATCTTGAATTCAATTGTACCCTACTGCCGGGAACTAAATCTATGTCGACACAAAAAATCTGGTGTGACAAGCACAGTACACAACTTTCGATTACCGAAGGTAAGAGAAAGTTGTGTGCTGTGCGCCAGTCACACCAGATTTTTTTAATTGAGATATGTATATTTATTGTTATTTAACTTTTCTGCTAATCCTTTTAATTTTTCACCATCTATATATAAAAAAAAAGTAAAAATATATTACTTTCTCTTACCTATATATCAATATATTTTTTTGTATTGTAAATGTTGAAAAATTAAAAGGATTAGCAGAAAAGTTACATAACAATAAATATACGTACACGTCATCTTTTCACATAAAAACTTCAGAAATCGAACCCGAATATATTAATAACATACGAGTATCGTTAAAAGTATTAAATGGCCTTAAATTGCCGAAAAGATTAAATTAAAAAAAATATCTACTTTGTTTTATTCAATAAAAATAACACCGAACAACAGTGCTACAAATAAAAAGTTGCAGCATTTTATTTCTTTTTTAAAAGCCCTCGGGCTTGGTGTAGTGGCTAGCGAACTGGCCTTCTATGCCAAGGGTCGCGGGTTGGGATCCCAGACAATCCGAGGTTTTTTATTTAAGCCAAATGGCTTGAATATGAATGCCTGAACCCCAAATAAATATATATCAAGATTTACACTTTCGACCGTTGGTTCTCGTTGAAACATTTTGTAAATTAAAATTAAATATACAAATTAAACACTAGGTTATTTGTTTCAAAGGTTTTATTAATTAAAAATTAACACTTGATACGTATTTCGACAATTTCTTGTCTTAGAATGTATTAGAATGTAATCACTTCTGATGATGACAAGAAATTGTCGAAATACGTATCAAGTGTTAATTTTTAATTAATAAAACCTTTGAAACAAATAACCTAGTGTTTAATTTGTATATTTAATTTTAATTTAAAATATATATTAATAAATTACGAGTATCGTTTAAGTCTTAGATGGCCTAAGTTGCCGAAAAGACTGTGTGTATGTGTGTGTGTGAATGGGAGTGTGAGTAGAAAAATCTGGTGTGACTGGCGCACAGCACACAACTTTTCTCTTACCTTCGGTAATCGAAAGTTGTGTACTGTGCTTGTCACACCAGATTTTTTGTGTCGACATAGATTTAGTTCCCGGCAGTAGGGAATATTTTTTTTTTTTTTTTTTTTTTTTTTAAAAACATTCACACTTTTTTCTCATTCACACTCACACTCACACACACATTCACACAGTCTTTTCGGCAACTCAGGCCATTTAAGACTTTAGACGATAACCGTTATTGATAAATATACATATAGGGGTCCAGGCATTCTTATTTAAGCCATTTGGTATCCAATTGGCTTAAATAAAATCATCGGACTGCCTGGGGTCCGAACCCGCGACGTTTGGTATATGAGGTTAGCACGCTAACCTCTACGCCATGCCCCGAGGGCGTAGGGAATATTTGAATTCAGATGTAAAATTTATAAGTATGGGAAAATATTTATATTTTGTTACCATGGCAACCATTTCTCCTATCTTTCCTATGAAGCACAAGAGTAAAGTGTGCTTCAAACAATTTTGAGGTCAAAACGAGAATATACATTTGAAAGAGCATCTAAAAAATAATTGATTTTTGAATTTTAATCAAAATCGTTAGAGCGAATTTTGAGAAAATCGAAAAAAACTGAAAAAGTACATCAGTAAAGTACTAGTACTCTTTGGCCGATTTTGATTAAAAGCTTATTTTTCCGGTCCCGGGGGCTGTTTAACTTAAATATAAAATTTCAACCTCCTAGCTCAATTCCTTCATGCTTAAAATTGAACACACACACACCCCACCACACACACACACACACACACACACACACACACACACAGACAGACCATGTCGCGAAAACCACTTTTTTGGATTCAGGGGACCTCAAAACGTGAAGATCCATCAAAATCTCGACATCGAATTTTTGACATGAATCCAATACTTTCTCTCTATATATATATTACATATATACATAGGTAAGAGAAAGTAAAAAAAGTGTGAGTGTTAAAAAAAAAAAAATTCTATAAAAAACTTCGTTGAGAATCGTCTATTTTCATATATTTATTTATCGGGAATGACAGAATTTGTCCAGGGACATTTATTTGATTTAAAAGGGTATACAGTGACAGTCACGTTCTTCACCAAGAAATAGAGAAATTTCATTTATTTTGATATATGATTTGTCTTCAAAGAGAATAATTATTTACTACATTCAAATTTATGTAATTGAGACAATCAAAAGACCAGCGAATGTTATTTTGATGATTATTGTAATTTCGTTGGCTGCCATGTATTACAATGGAATCTTAATTAAAATATAATTATAAAGACAATATACTTGTGCTCTTTGGCTTACCGAGTATTTGCAAAATATTAAATACAAGTTATATTCATTGCATATATGGTTATTACACCATGTGAATATAACGACCGTGAGTTGGGAATTTCTCACTAAAATTAAATCCCACCCCTCTATTTAATTGCAAAGTGGGATAAAGGAATTTTTTGCATATCAGCCGGGGTTAATTTCGAATTTAAACGAACTTTGTTCGGTTGTAGAAATCAAGAGTTCAACTTTCAACAAAAATTTGTTTTTGAACAGGTGGGTGATTCGTGGAATTTATACTTAATCAAACATGCTTCTATCTATTTTGTAATTCAAATCTGTATGACTTTTGTTAAGTGTATTATTAATATTTGAAACTAATGTTACTGATCCATGTCAATCATCAACAAAAAATAAAAGATCCCCCCCCCAAAAAAAAAAAAACGGTTCTTTAATCTCACTTTGGTTAACGATACTTTCAATTCACTTAAGGGGGTTCAGGAGATAGAAGTTACGTATGTTTTCCTGAGAAGAGGGCGTTCAAAAGTAAGCAAAAAAAAAACACCTATTACGAAAATCTGTCAAGAGATGTCAGCATGGTAGCTAATAATATTTAATGCATTTGGTTGATTTTCATTGATCTTTTAACAATGAAATACTTGATAAATGTTATTATATATTATGTATCTTTTATAAAAGCATATAATAATATAAATATAGGCCAGATATAGGCTAATAAGCGATCGGCTGTTAGACTAGCCTGCCATCTTTTGCAAGAGTGCTGAACTAATTTGACATTTAATTTTTAAAATATCTACCAATCTTATTTTAAAATTTTCCTAATTAATATATGATTAATAATAACAATAAATTCATTTTTAAATTAAAAAAAAATTAAATATTATTAGGACAGATTGTTTGCTGTATTTGCTTGATAACAAAAAAATTAATTTCCTTAATTTTTTAATAAGTCATTAAAAAAATTATAATTCTCTGTCCCATTAATCCCTTATGAATATAATTCATTAAAAAAAAATCCTTATAATAGTCTAGTTTTTTTTTTTCAAGTACTACACCCCTTTAAGTCTTTTCGGCACTTTAAGCCATTAAAATCAATTATATATTTGGGTCCAGGCCTATTTATTTATACCATTTGGTATCTAAATGATTTAAATAAATATGCACCGAACTGCCTTGAATTCGATCCCGCACCCCTTGGCTTTAAGATTATCAATATTGATACCTCTCGGCCACGGGAGGGGAGTTAAATTTCTATTTCAAAACACACTACAGCTATTAAATTACCTAGGATAAAATGTTTTCATGATATTATCTAAAAACTAAATGATATTGACATTACCTGAAAAAGGTATATTAATATAGAAATAAATGAAATATTTCCTTTCAGCTTTTTGTTTTGTTTTATTCCACTTTGATGAATTATACGCGAGAAGAGAGAAAATCCCTTCCGAATAAATCAATTTAAGGATTTCGCATTCGAAATGATGGTTATTCTATAGGTATAGCGGGGGTTGAGTGGAGGGAGGTAATAGCTAGCTAGTAAGCAAAATGGACAACGAATGCGAATTCATGCATTTCAAAAAAGGATTGAAACTAGAACAGAACCGAACAGATTTCGATGCTATCAGGGAAAAACAAACAAAAAAAAAGATTATAATAGAGCCACGAGGAGCGGGAAAAGGGGGGGGGTTGATTGGAACTTCAATTTATAGAATTTTTCAAAATGTACACTTAACTAATGTCTTTAAAAAAACATTTTTTTAAAAATAATTTATGAAGGGGAAGACCCCAAGCAGTTTGTATTATTATTGGTCCATAAGTCACCTAAATGAAAAATCTGGTGTGACTGGTCGCACCAGATTTTTTGTGTTGTCATATATTTAGTTTCCGACAGTATGGTACATTTTTTTTTTAAACACTCACACTCACACACATTCATACAGTTTTTTCGGCAACTTAGCCCATATAAGACTTTGACGATAACTGTTATTATTTATAATATCTATTGGGGGTCCAGGCATTTTTATTTAAGCCATTTGGTATCCAAATGGCTTAAAGAAAATCGGACTGCATGGGGTCCAAACCCGCGACGTTCGGTATAGAAGGTAGGGACGCTACCAACTACACCAAGCTCGAGGGAGGCGGTACATTTGAATTCAAGATGTAAAATTTATAAATATGGGAAATATTTATATTGTGTTTCCATGGCAACCATTTCTCCTATCTTTCCCATGAAGTACAAGAGTAAACTGTTCTTCAAAAGATTTCAAGAACAAAATGACTATATACATTTTAAAGAGTATTTAAAAAATAATTGATTTTTGAATTTTAATCAAAATCGTTATAGCTAATTTTGAGAAAAAAACTGAAAAAGTACATGAGTCAAGTACTAGTACTTTTAGGCCTATTTTGTTTAAAAGCTTATTTTCACGCCTTATGATGGAGCCTAACTTAAATATAAAATTTCAATCTCGTAGCTCAATTCCTTCATGCTTAAAAATATCCACACACACAGGTCATTGTGTAAGAGTATATGGATTTTTTGTCCAAATATATTTAGTTTCAGATAATATATTAAATCTCAAGAGGTAAAATTTATAATCAACAATAGGAACATCTCTAACCCTCCACCCTTAGAGAGATATCGACAAATATTAATAATCTAATAGCCAACAAATATAAGTTCGGCAATCTGAAGGTATATTTAATTTATTTAAATCAAAGTAGTGTGCTGTGCGGTGAGTCACACCAAATTTTTTAAATCATAATCATCATCAATAATATATTTTAATTATTCATTAAAGTCAAATTAGCTGAGGTTTTACTTTTACATAAATTAATCTCTATCTTCTATGTTTGTTGTGTCTTTTAGACTTTCTTAAATATTTATAGCTGAGAAGGATAATATATCAACGAAAGATTGTCAAAATTTGCAAGACGAAGGCTTCCTGTTGTGCATAGGGCGGCCGTGGTGGGGTGGTGGTGGTTTCACTTCATTTATGTACTCTCGCTGTCACGTTATCTGAGGTGATTAATTATTACCCTTACGGTTTGGTTGGTTTATAAAGCATCGTTCGCACTGTCACACTCTTCATATTCACACAGATAGTCACTAATACACTCAATATAATAGACTATTCATTTATACAACTAGAAATCCTATGACGCTGTTTCTTTTAACTCTGTCTCTCTCAATGGATATTCCTAAACAACGGGATAGAGATGTTATTTGAATTAATTAATCTGCCATTTGAAGAGGGATATTTTATTATAGTGACATGGTGTATCTATTCATTCCTCTTTATTCATTCATGAATTGGAATAGGTACTATATGAAATTAAATTAAATTTTACTAAAGGAAAGGAAATAATAAATTTTGTCTTACAAGAGAACTCCACTGTTTTTTTTTTTTTTTTTTTTGATTATCAGAAGCCAGATAACAGGTTATTAATTACTTTACATTGTCCATTTATTTATTTTAAGATAGCGAATATATTTTTTGCTTCCTCTTACCTATATGTATATGTTAATATACAATACCGGTATATATATAGAAAGTGAATTCATGTCAAAAATTCGGTGTCGAGATTTTGATGGAAATACACGTTTTGAGGTCCCCTGAATCCAAAATAGTGGTTTTCGCAGCTTGATCTGTCTGTGTGTCTGTTGGTCTGTGAGTTTGATTTAAACCATGAATCAATTAAGCTAGTTGGTTGAAATTTTATATTTAAGTTAGACATCTACCCAGGGTATGAAAATAAGCTTTTGATCAAAATCGGCCAAAAAGTACTAGTACTTTACTGTACTTTTCAGTTTTTTTTTTTTTTTTTTTTGGATTTTCTCAAAATTCGCTGCAACGATTTTGATTAAAATTCAAAAATCAATTATTTTTTAGATGTTCTTTAAAATGTATATTCTCATTTTGCCATTGACATATTCTGAATACCACTTTAGTCTTGTACTTCATATGAAGGATAGGAGAAATGGTTGCCTTAGTAACAAATATAAATATTTTCCCATACTAATAAATTTTACATCTTGAATTTTAGCCTACGGGCTTGGTCTAGTTGGTAGAGTGCCTACCGAACGTCGCGGGTTCGGACCACAGGCAGTCCGATGATTTTGTTAAAGCCATTTAGATACCAAATTGCTTAAATAAAAATGCCTGGACATCCAATAGATATTAAAAATAATAACGGTTATCGTCAAAGTCTTAAATGGCCTAAGTTGCCGAAAAGACTGTGTGAATGGGTGTGTGAGTGTGAGTGAGAAAAAAGTGTGAATGTTAAAAAAAAAATATTGAATTCTAATACATCGACGGAAACTAAATATATGTTGACACGAAAAATCTGGTGCGACCACAGCAGATTTTTTCTAGATGAAATAAAAAAATCGAAAAATTATATATCTCATTGTGACTATATAGTCTATAATTTATTATCTGAGAAAAGTGAAAAACAATTTCCTATCTCATTATAATAAAACGAAAAAGAAATTTAATATTGAATAATAATTTCAATTACTATGTATAAGCTTATTTCCTATTTATTTTGCCTGATATTACCTTTATATTCCGATACAAACTTTAAATTTATCCCTCTCTCCCAGACACTATTAAAAGGGTTTGAATGAACCTTTCATAAAATGTTAGGAAATAATTAGTCAAAAGGTTATTTGGCCAAAAGCCAAATAAATTTAATAAATAAAATCCTTAATTATTTTTTGAATTTTATATTGAAAACTGAAAAAAGAATTAATTCCCAAATGCTTGATTAAAGAGAGAGTTGTGGATTAAGTCTTGCACGAAAGCTAATTTAGCATAGGCCTACTCTAAATCTAATCTCATAAAATTAATTATTTTTTCATTTGTGTATTAAAATCCCTAAATGGCCTCAAAAGGCGAAATTAAATTAGTTGCATTCCTCTTTAAAATTAACCTCGCCTAGAGATAAGGACACAAGACGATAAAAAAAATATTGTAATTTTATTATTTTGAAATTCCTATCGGGATCTCCGTTTATTTACCCGAGGTGCTTTCGTACACGAAGACACACACAGGTCTCTGGCCGTAGCCATCTACCGGCACCCCGTGAAGTTACATCATTTCCTATCTCTAACTCCTCCTGCTTCGTTCGTTTCTAGTTAGTGAACTAATCCTTATTTCTGGTTCACCCAGTTCCTTTTATCCAACCTCTTCTCTAGTCCTAGTTTAAGGAGGGGTTCCCTCAGCACCAAAGTGTAGCCTCCTCCTTTCGAATAATGCATCACTAAGAGGGAACCTTCTATAAGTCCCTTCCACAGGACGGGATGTCAGACAACTCCATCTCCTTGGGGAGTTGCCTGGGGGCTATTCAGGTGGGAATTCAATATTTCAATAATAATTTTTATTAAAAAATACAAAATTTTTTTTCTCCACCTGGCAATTTATTATTAAGGGAGTTCAGGAGCGTCGTCTAAACGTACTTAAAAAAAAATCTGGTGTGACTGGCGCACAGCACACAACTTTCTCTTACCTTCGGTAATCGAAATTTGTGTACTGTGCTTGTCACACCAGATTTTTTGTGTCGACATGTATTTAGTTTCCGACAGTACGGTACATTCGATTTTCAAGATGTAAAATTTATATGACAAAATATTTATATTTTGTTACCATGGCAACCATTTCTCCTATCTTTTCTATGGAGAACAAGAGTAAAGTGGTCTTCAGAAGATTTCAATCACAAAATGAGAATATACATTTTAAAGAGAATCTAAAAAATAATTGATTTTTGAATTTAAAAAAAAATCGTTGGAGCAAATTTTGAGAAAATCGAAAAAAACTGAAAAAGTGCATCAGTAAAGTACTAGTACTCTGTGGTCGATTTTGGTCAAAAGCTTCGTGTCAGGTCCCATGGGGGTGCCTAACTTAAATATAAAATTTCAACCTCCTAACTCTTTTCGTTCTTGAGATATTTTGTTCACAGACACACACAGACACACACACAGACACACAGACAGACCATGTCGCGAAAACCACTTTTTTGGATTCAGGGGACCTCAAAACGTGAAGATCCATCAAAATCTCGACATCGAATTTTTGACATGAATCCAATACTTTCTCTCTCTATATATATTAACATATATATAGAGGCAAGAGAAAGTAAAACTAGACTATTATAAGGAATTTTTCAATGCGGTTTTTTTTTTAAATGAATTAAATTCATAAGAGATTATTGGGACATCGAGCTATAATTTGTTTAATGGCTTATTAAAAAATTATCGTAATTAATTTTTTTGTTATCAAGCAAATACAAAAAAAAACAATCTGTCCCAATAATCTTTAATTTTTTTTAAATTTAAAAATTAATTTATTGTTATTATTAATCACATATTAATTAAGAAATTTTTAAAATAAGCTTAGATGATTTATTTAAAAATCAAATGTCAAATTAGTTCAGCATTCTTGCAATAGATGGCAGGCTAGTCTAACAGCCAATATAGTACTAGCCTATATCTGGCCTATTTTTTTTTATATTTTTATGCTTTTATAAAAGATACATAATATATAATAACATTTATAAAGTATTTATTATTGTTAAAAGATCAATGAAAATCAACCAAATGCATTAAATATTATTAGCTACCATTCTGCCATCTCTTGGCAAATTTTTTAAATACTTGATTTTTTGGGCATACTTTTTATGACACACTACGCCATCCTATCGGGAAAAACACGCGTAACACCTTCACTCCTGTTCCGCCTTAAGTTTGCCGATCCCTGAACTAGTGAGATGGCTGTCTATCTTCCAGCAAGCAAAAACCAAGATTTTTTTCGCCATTTATCCACCCATTTCGACTTTTCTAAATTAAAATTTATTTTATAAATTGTTATTTGATTATTTAAAAAATGGTAAATAATTTTCTAAAAACGAGTGGGCAGACAGACATGGGGTTGATTCATGCCGGTGCGTTCCCGTTCGGCAACTTTTCCAGAGGGGGGTGAATCTATCTCTTTCTCCCTGTTTTTTTGAAAGAGGGGGGGGGATGCCGCCATCCATCACAAGTGCAGCCCACTCTCTGTCTGTGTGATTTTCAAAGTTTTCACTTCTCATGTATATCGCCCACACATCCGCCTCGTGTTTACTCTATTCTCTTTAAAATAGTTACGCGAGAAAAAAAAACAAACTTTTATTGAATCTCTTCACTAACAAGTGTTCGGAATAGTGAACTATTGTTGATATTACGAGAGAGAAATTGAATAACAAATAAAAGTTTTTTTTTTTTCAAAAGATCTAACAGATGGCGTATAATCGAAACTTTATTATTATTCAGTGAGATTCATCATTTATCGTTGTTAACACTTGTGAATAGAAGAAGGAGAAAAGAGGAAATAGAGATGTTTATGAACTGAAAAAAAGAATTTTTTTTTTTGAGAAATCGAACTCATAAAAATGTTTCAAAAAATCTGGTGTGACTGGTAGCACACCACACAACTTTCTCTTAACTTCGGTAATCTAAACTTGTATACTGTGCTGTTTTTGTGTAGAGGTTAGTTCCCCATAGCACCTTATTTCCAAAATTGACCAAATGCGTTTCATAGATTGCGCTCAGGTAGGAAAAAAAAAATCTGAAATCTACTACATTTGTAAAATGTTCTTTAGGAAGAAATTATTAATATACTTTTGAAACAGCATCTAAAAAATAGTTGATTTATGAATTTCAATCAAAATCGTGACAGCAAATTTTGAGATATTAAAAAAAAAAAACTAAAAAAGTACTTCAGTAAAGTATTAGTACTTTTTGGCCGATTTTGTTCAAATGCTTATTTTAACTCTCCGGGAAGGTATCTAACGTAAATATAAAATTTCAACCACGTAGCTCATTTCCTTCATGGCTTAAACCATCACAAACACACAGACAGACCAACCATCAAAATCTCGACATCGAATTTTTGACATGATCGCAATACTTCATCACCATATATTAGATATATAGGTAAGGGAAAGTAAAAAGTAAGCTGCAAAACTTTCTCCGTTATTCTTAATCACTGCTAATTTTAATGTTTGCATCTAGTTGGTATGATTAGCTGTGAATTTTTTTAAACCAATTTTGAGGTTATGTAAAAAATATTTTTTGTTATTTATTTGTAAAAAAAATCTCTCTGTCTGTGACACCTTTTACCCAATTTTTTAAAATCTTTTTTGCAAAAATCCTATTTTACTCATCTAATTTTTTATGAGATTTTGTCAAGAATTGGACACAAAGATCTTAATTATATTGGCTGAGTTTCCAAAGACTTGGTCCAGTGGAAGCTGAGAAAATCGGTTTTGTGTAAATAATTTACAGCTCATTTTTAACGCTCACTGAGGACCGATTAACTCCCCGTTTTAGTAACTTCACGGGATGCTGGTAGTTGGCTACGGCCAGAGGCCGGTTGGGTTTGAGGTGTGTGTCTCCGAGCACGAAAGCACGTCGGGTAAATAAACGGGGATCCCGATAGGAATTTCAAATAATAATAATAATTAATAATAAGAAACACCCCGATAGGTATAATAAAGTATAAATAAAATATGTAATGATTTTTTTGCATTTCTGACTTCCTTATGACCTGGAACATAAAAATATTGATATATAAAAAAATTAAGGGGGGGGGCGTGATTGATTTTTCACTTTCAATAATTCTTTTCTTTTATAGACTATATAATAAAATGGCGGAACAGTAAAAATAATACCCTTGCGATTTAAATTTGAATATTCATTATACAAGTTCAAAGTACTTAGGCCTCTTTAATTGCATTTGTATTTAATGCGACAAGGCCTAAACAACAACATTTTATTCCTCTCTCTTTTTCTCACACAAACACACAGCTGCATTTGCTTCTTTTAAACTTAAACATAAAATGTCTTTTACCTGAAATAATCCCCGAAGGAGATGTTCTTTACAAAATGTTATAAAGTTTTTTTTTTTTCTATTTTGCTGTTTACGTTATCCAAATGCTTTTGTTCTGTTTCTATAAAGTTTATTCTTCAAAGATTTTGCTTATATCTTAGTAGGATTAATTTATTATCCATGTTCAAATTTTGGCAATTAGGCCTTCGCGACAAGTTGTTATCATTAATAATTTTTTTCTGAAGATGGGTACAGAATAAGTGGCCGAAACTTTGTAAATTCATCACTCAGTTTCCTCACTTAACTAACTAACTGATCAAAATAGATATTTTTGGCAAATTTGCAATCTAATACCTCAATTTTGCAAAACTATGTAAAATCAAAAAAATTGAATTATCCAATCAAAAATAAACAATTTTTACCAGGTATGAATGAGATTTAAATTCTCAACTGTGCGCTCTTGTTGATATATAGGAGAAATTAAAAACACTAAGTCATAAGATTCAATGATTTATTAAAATTTTTTATTTTTTTTTTAAATTAATTTAAGGTCTTTTTCAGCATGAGAAGTATGAGAAGCCATTTATACCACAGCAGTATTTATTTATTTATTAAAAAGTTAATTTTTAATAATTCATTGAAATTTATGACTTTGTGTTTTTAATTTTCTTTATAATTCTTATGAGCCAAAAATTTTTTTTTTCTTAATTTTAAACTGGTAACCGTTGGCTCTAGTTGAAACATTATGCTTTAATAGGAGAATTAAAATCAAGTACACAAGTATTAACACTTTATACGCATTTCGATACCATATGTGTCATCTTCAGAAGTGAATTATTTATTTATTTATTTATTTATATGTACAAATTACATACTGTAGTACTGGAGACTCCAGTATGTAATTCACTTCTGAAGATGATACATTCAAACTATATATATTAAAAACAGATTCCAGTCTTTTACTCCATTAGACTAATCTTTTTATTTTTATTTTTTAAATTCAACAAACAAGAAAAAAACAAACTTAATGTTGACAGATGAGGACCACATCACCAAAACCAAAGGGTTCTAAACTTTCAACTTGTTTAGGGTCCACTCTCTCATATTTAATCCCAGAGCTTACCTCAAAGGTCTTCTGGATACCCTAACTAAGAGAAGGCTTTCTCTCCCTCTCTCTCTCTCTTTATAACGATGAGTTCAAATCAATATTAGCTCTCTCTCTTTCGTTAGCTATGTCTTGGCATATTAGAATCGACTTATTTTTGGATCAGTGACTCTCAATTTGAAATCCACTGGAAAAGGGAAACAGGATTTGCCAACATTTTGTAAACAACCTTTCAATCAAATATTGAGAGAGAGAGAAAAGCGTAATTCCAGGTGATTTTATGCTTTGAGTCAAAGGATATAAATCATTTAGTTGGATATTTTCACATTCATTATTCAATAACTCTTGTGTGATAGCCGCATAATTTGAACAGAGATTGAAGAAATAATTATATCGAGATGAGAATTTAAGTTTTAACAAATACAACCTCCCCTTGGCTAGGTGCAAACGCAAATCTTAAATTTCTCTTATCCTATATGATAGTACAATTATGAATTTTGAGAAATTCGAAAGAAACTAAAAAAGTACTTCAATAAATTACTAGGACTTTTTTGTTCAAAAGCAAAACTTTCCCGCTATATAACCATTCAATTAATGTATCAGGGGCGCCGGAACAAATTTGAATCAGGGGAGGGGCAAAAAAATTTTTTTTAGAAAATTAAAATAAAAATAGTATAAAACAAAAACAAATCACCTATAAAGCTTTAAAAATTTTAAATAAAATCACAATTTTAATAAATTTAAAATTTTAAAAAATTTTCTAGTGATTTTATCAAAAAATTTTTTAGGCTATATTTATACTATTTGAAGTAAATAAATATTTTTAATTGTCTTCTTTTAATTCAATATAAATTGTTTTTAGAAATTAGAAATACAATAGGGTCTATATAAAATATTTTGGAAACAAAATGAATTTCTTACTCTTTTAATTTTTTTTAATTTAAAAGATTTTATTTTTCAAAAGTAAAAATGTATCATTTTTTGTAAAAGAAGACATATTGCCCCTCTGCCCCCTCCTATAGGATGCCAGGGGGGAGCAATGTACCCTTGCCCCCCCCCCAGTTCCGGCGCCTATGGTAACAGTGATATCTGTGTATGTATAACATTATATGTAATATGATCTTTTTGATTATATTGTATCTCTGGAACTATTCATCAGATCAGGATGAGGTTTGGCAAATTTGTACTCCTAACTGGGCCTAAGATGGTATTAAAACTAGAAATGAATTGGACCGCAGGGAGCGGTTAATTATTTTCGCGAACCACATATTTCTCAGCTTCCTCTGAACTAAATCTTTTGAAACTCAGCCATAATAATTAAGACGATAATCTCTGGACAAAATTTCATGACAATCAGTTCAGTAGTTCAGAAGTTATTGGTAAAAAATAAAATAGACAACCAAGTTGCAAAACCTTCCCATTATACAACCATTCAATTGAGACTGAACGCAGATCAATTGAGCAAAAACGTTTTGTTCAATGCCAACGTACTCCAATTGAGCAAAACCCTCAATGGTAAAACATTTTGTTCAATGATGACGAATCATACTCAATTATGTTTTGAGTCCTCGGTATGCGTTGAACCATAGAAAAGCATTGAAAAAACAGTTTTAGGCACGATTAGTCAAAAACGTTTTTGCTTAATTAATGTGCGTTCAGCCTAAGAGAGGGAAAGTTGTACAACTTAGTTGCCTATTTTTATTTAATATATTGGTTGAAGTGGAAAAAAAAAGCTTTAGAATGAGGTATCGTACGTTTACAAATAAAAAAAAATCCACTGAATCCTATGAGAGTAAGCACTCTCTTCTATAATACTATTGAAGATATTTGTATTACAAATGAGCTCTTTACCATAAAAAGATACCAAATTTATTAATATACGTATGCTTAAATAAATCGCCAAAAAGACTGAAAATATTTTGAGCTTCTCGTTGAATAAACAAGCTCACATCACCAAACAGGTGTGGAATAATGCATTGGTTATTTTTTTTTTTCTCTATCTCTTTTTTTCACTTTTGACAGGAAAGAAAAAATGATAAATAAAAGGGGGTGGGAAATCGTGAATTCTTTTGTCTACAGAAGGGAAAGAAAATACACTGAACCCCAAAGATCCCACTTGTAAACGTGACGGGAATAATAAATTCGGATTCGATATTTGAATATCTCTCTCACATCTCAATGTCTTCATTTTAATCCCAAATGGATGGCCTTGTAATTATATAAAAATACTGTTTTATTAAATAAAATTATTATAGCTCCCACATTATTGTGTTTAGAAAATAATGTTTCAAATAAAAGTTGTAGAAAAATTTCACCTCTATGAAAATGATAAGTTATTTTTATGATCTACTTGATAATTAATGAGATCTTGCAGAGTAGACACGAGGTTGAAAATAGATTTTTAATAACCTAAAAGATATCCTTAAATAAAAAATTCCCGACCATTTGCAAGACCTCGTATTGGAATTTAGAAATCCAGCCCAATGCCCTAAGGAACTTCAAGAGGAAAGGGATTTACTGTGACTTCCCCGAAGAGACGAAGAGACCTCTCAATGATAACTCTTCAGAAGGCCCTCTTTAGAGATTAGGTTGGATGGAAGGGATCGGGTGGAAATAGACGTAGGATTAGTTAGATATAAAAATACAGGAGGAATAGGATGGGCGCCAATAATTAATTACCCCTCTGAACAAAAGCAGAAAACGGCCTATACGATCCAAATGCAAAAAAAAAAAAATTTTAATTTTTCTCCGGGCCCCCGGGTTTGGCGTAGTAAGTAGCGCGCCTACCTCCTAAACCAAACGTCGCGGGTTCGGACCCAGGCAGTCCGATGATTTTATTTAAGCCATTTGGATACCAGATGGCTTAAATAGAAAATGCCCTGACCCCACAATAGATATATTCTCTACAACGGTTATCGTCAAAAGTCTTATATGGCCTAAGTTGCCGAAAAGACTGCATGAATGTGTGTGTGAATGTGAGTGTGAATGAGAAAAAAGTGTGAATGTTTTTATTGAAAAAAAAAATTTTTTTCTCCGGCCCCCGCTGGAACCTACGGGAAATAAAATAAAGAGAAGGAGAAGGGGGGCGTGGCCTCGCCAAGATTCGGCTAATCTCGCCTTACTCCGCCGTCGCTCGGGCGCTGGGAACGCACTTTTTTTTTAGGAACGCGTTTTTGTTTCGTTACATTTTCTCTCAATTCAGCCTGCGTAAGCCGCGTTAAAGAACTCCGTTCCAAAAAAAAGCACCGAACACAACTTTCTCTTACCAAAAGTGCGAGTAGTCACACTATATTTTTAATTACTTTATTTTATTTAAATCATAACCGGCTGTCGCCTGCAATTGACCACTTCTTACTATTCAATATTATTTTAACCTAAACCTCACTCACATCTTCTATTAATCAAAAATACTCAGAAATTTTTAAATTCCAAAAAAGAGAGTATTTGTGAGCGATCATCATGGAAATCCATCTCCGTTATTAACTTTTTAATTAATTCTCTCCACCCCTTTTTCCTACATTCCTTTGTGACTTCTCTCTCTGTTTGAAA